>JAKUBB010000048.1:0-91288 GCA_030563085.1 Pichia sp. NRRL Y-27259
CTCTCCACCTTCCGAGTTAGATGAATAATTGAACTGGCCATTGCCGCTTGTAGCATCCCCCTTCCCTTCCCTTCCCGTAAGAACGTTCCAACACAACACTCACCCGTCCGAAAAGGGACGAGTCACGATTCAGAGCCTCGCTACCTCCTTTCGTTCCTCCAAAGACGTTTCTTTTGACCGGGCCGTCTGGCCAGAGAGTTTCAGCAGACACATCCGGATGTGTCCTTCTACCGGCACCGTTTCCTAACTCCCCAGCGGCGTAACGGCACTCTCCTGGTCACAGCAGCAGCAGCAGCAGCACGCGGTCGTACCCCTCCTCTCCATTGACTTACCGACAGGAACGACAACGCACAGAATGCCTCCAGAAGGGTATGTGGACAACATGGCATCTTCCTTGATCCTTCCTCTTTTCTATCTTTTCATGTGTACTAACCAGCATTACTGCATCCTCCTTTCCCTACAGTCTCTTTCTGAAACACACGAATTTCTCCTTGAAATCGGCATTCTCGATCATCCTCACGTTCTTCGCATGCTCGTACCTGCTCTACTCCTGGAAGGGCTCCCTGGAGCTGAACGAGAGCTTTTCGGGGGCTAGTACACACAGAGAACGGGAACTCTACCGACCCGTGCTCACAGAGTTTCCGCACGAGGAGGTGTCGTACATAGACCTGAAGCTCGACGTGCAGGCGACAGCCTACGGCTGGCAGAACAACGAACGTGTTCTCTTCCTCGTGCCCTTGAGAGACGCTGCAGCACATTTACCAATGTTCTTCAGCCATATGACAAACATGACGTACCCTCACAGCCTGATCGACTTGGCGTTCTTGGTCTCAGACTCCAAGGACAAGACCTTGGAGGTGTTGAACGAATCTTTGAAGGCCATCCAGGAAAGCACAGACCCGGACATGCCCTTTGGAGAGATCGAGATCTTCGAGAAGGACTTTGGCCAGGCAGTCGGCCAAGGTTTCAGTGATAGACACGGCTTTGAGGCACAGGGGCCTCGACGCAAGAACATGGCAAAGGCCAGAAACTGGCTGACTGCCGTCAGCTTGAAGCCACACCACTCCTGGGTGTACTGGAGAGATGTCGACGTAGAAACCATCCCCCCCACCATCATTGAAGACCTGATGTCCCACAACAAAGACGTGATCGTGCCCAACGTGTGGAGACCACTACCTGACTGGCTTGGCAAACAACAGCCCTACGATTTGAACTCGTGGCAAGAAAGTGACGGCGGGCTCCAGCTTGCGGAGTCCTTGGATGAAGACGCCGTCATCGTCGAAGGCTATCCCGCATTCGCTACATGGAGGCCCCATCTCGCATACCTGAGAGACCCTTACGGTGATCCGAGAACAGAGCTTCAACTTGACGGGATTGGAGGCGTCTCCATCTTGGCCAAGGCGTCCGTTTTCAGGAAGGGGGCCCATTTCCCCGCCTTCTCGTTTGAAAAACACGCTGAAACCGAAGGTTTGGGCAAGATGTGCAGGAAAATGGGCCTCGAGGTTGTCGGACTCCCTCACTATGTCATCTGGCACATCTACGAGCCTTCGGATGACGACTTGAGACACATGGAATGGATGGCACAGGAAGAAGTCAGGAAGGAAAGGGAAGGTGAGATAAGAGAAATCTACGACAAGAACTTCAAGGCCGGTTTCGAACTCATTGGAGATGCCTGGGAAAACGACAAGAAACGGATTCTAAAGAACTCCGATCCTTTCAAACTAGAAAGACCAGTCTTTGTTGACTGGTCAGAGTAGTCCCTGCTCTCTGTATGTTCTGTTTATATCGGTTCCGCCAGTCTTGACATACCTTGGTCTCTTGGCCGTCCATAGTTGGATAACGGGGACGGGGCATGATCATTTCGCCAAAGAGGGATAACTCCCCTTTTCCCCACATCCAGCGTTTTGAAACTCATATCATATATATTGGCGTACTGTAATCTTTTTTTCTCCCTTCTACTACTTGGTTACTTTTCTAAAAGCAAAATATAAAATTCTCCTCCAACATCTTTCACCAGTAAAAATGACTGTACTAATGACAGAGTTTCCAGATAACTTGTATGGCGTCCAACGTCCAAAAAACTTTTCTCTGGAATCTTTTTTGGACTACAAACACGAGATTGAGTTAAAAATCATCGAGAAAGAGTTAAAGTTCAAAGAACGGAGGCGGATGTTCAACGAAATGTTGGATGAAGAAGAATGCTCTCTCAAACTCAGAGCCTCGACAAACCTAGCATCGTTAGAGAAATTCAAATATCAAATCGAAATCGCCGCCAAAACTCGGCACGACTTCTGTTGAAATTCAGTTTCTCCTAGAGTAAAGCCCCTCAATAATGTAGTTGTTTTTCATCGTCATCAGCTGTATAGAAAGTATTTTTTTTATAAATAATGAAGAATAAATAAAAGGAGGATCTCGCAACTTAGTCTTTTTCCTTTTCACGATCTTTATCTCTTTTGAACGCAAAACTTAGCTTGCGTCCCATAAACCCACCACCAGAGCTACCTGAACTCAAAGCACCATTGCTGCTCGAGTTTGGCTCCTCCTCCACAAGAAGCGCACTACTAACGCCCAGCCCAGTACTATTGACACCAGAGACATTTGTGCCCACAGAGTGCTGAGATGCAGAAACCACAGAGTTTTTCCTCGATAGTTTAAAAAACCTGGAAGAACCCAAACTGGAGCTCTTTTGGTGGGTTCCAGAACTGGTCGTATTAGAGCTAACAGTGTTGGTGCGCTTGCTTGATTTGTCTTCAACAATGTCGTCAAAATCTTCCAGAGCATTTTCCATGGTTTTGTTCGAAATAGTTTTCGTTGGACTCGATCCAAACTTCTCCATCATAGACTTGAGAAATGATGGTGAGGCTGGCTGGAAGGATGATTCCCCATTGTGGTACTCTTCGTTATCATCGCTGTTCCCGTTGGAGTCATCATGTGGTGACGATGAATCATCATTCATTTGCAATCTCTCCTTTTCAGTGGCATCACCATTTTCTAGCGATGACAAAATGGTGTGATTTTTAGAGTATCCCAGTCCAGACTGTGAACCCCCTGCAGATGTTGCAGACATAGTAATAGGAGCACCTAAAAATGAAAAACCCTTAGCCTTATTTTTTGACCCCCAAGTACCTGTACCGCTATTACTGGCATTACCACTGTTTCCGTTACTCCAAATACTTGAGCCAAAGCTTGTGCTTCTTGCTCTTGAAAGAGAAAAATCCAAGTTCGTTTTCCCGTTGTCATTTAAAGCGGCATTACTTGGTCCATTCAAGGAACCAAAAATTTTGGAATAGTGATTGTTGGACTCACCAATGCTAGAGCCCAGATTGAATACCACGTTTGATGGATCCATATCTGGACCATTCGCAGTATTACCATTCAAACCCAGATTCATCGGTGTGTTAGAGTTAAATGGGGAAGTTGTTGCTGCTTGTCCCAAATCTAGCAAATTGGAAGAGAGTCCATTATCTGAATTTGCAAGATAAGCGTTCAAAGACTGAGGTGAACCAATCATATTCAGCGGAGCGGAGTTACCCATCATACCGTTCTGGTTATTCCCGCTAGCTATAGCACTTAGAGAAGTTACCTTATTAGCTTGAGGGGTGGAATTCAGCACCAGGCCATTAAGGCTACCACCCTGGTATACATCAAAAGTGTTTAGCTGTGAAATATTAGGAGAAACAGAAGTTGTGCTATTGCCCAAGGCAGAAGATGTCGGTGGCTTATTCAAACCTCTTACCGATAATGAAGGAGACATAATCGGATCTCCAGTACTAGGTTGGTTTCTCGACTGCGTTTCAAAAAGTTGATCGAAATCTTCGCCATCAATCAGATTTTGAGGAAGTAACATGTCAACAGTTGGAGTATCAAGTGAATCAGTTGTAGGATTAATCATATTCTGTCCGCTAGAATCTAACGAAAGGTTTAGGGGCCATATGTTGGCATTGCTGGATGAATTAAAGGTATTGTTTCCAGAGTCATTTGGTAAACCAGGCTTCTCAGGTAATCCCTCGGTTCCATGGAAAGAGCCACTGGAACTAATTCCAGGACGTATGATACTACGCATAGAATTAGAGCTAAAGGTTGGGTTATTGTATCCATTGACGGCATTGTTGCTGGAAGAGGGCAACGAATTGTACAAGTAGCCATTGACGTTTGTAGTATTTGTAGCAGTAGTTGCATTCCCGTTCCCTTCAATTCCATTCGAAGAGATCCCAGGAGAAACACCAATGACTCCCAAAGAGGGATTTGTTGCTCCCTTCAAAAGTGAGAGTTTATTTTGCTCATCAATTTCATTTTTCATACTATTGAAATTCATCCACTCCTTTTGCTGTAATGCTTTCCAATCAGATTCTGCCTTTTCATCCACTTCAACTATTTCGCGTAATAGTTCATCTTTCCACTCGGGTTTTAACTCCATTAATGTATTCAAACTTTCCATACCTTCGGGACTCAACAACCCTGTAACATCATTGATATTTTTATCTATCTCTTCGAACAATTGTATCACTGCAATTTTTTGATTCTCTAGCAGTTTACGCTGAGTGATCTCATCTCGCAATTCATCTTCTGCTTCATGAACCTCAGTTTGAGAGGAAAATATTTCTTTGTTCAATGTCACAATATCTTGTTCTAACTTTTTAAGGACTTCAGGATTTTCCCTCGAAAGGTAGTCTCTTTTCTTCTTCATATGTTCAATTTCTATTTTCCACTTTTCTATTTGTGAATTGTAGTTTTCAATTTTCTTCAATCGTTCCTTGATTTTCTTTTCATCGGCAGATATTCTACCGGTTCCCTTCACACGTTGTTCTTTTAACAGTTTGATCTCTTGACGTAAATTCATTCTATTATTATCCTCGTATTTCCGTCTTTCTCTAGCTTCGTTGCGCGCAGAAATTAAGTTGACCTCTTCCTCTTCAAACTCTTGTTCTGCTTCTTTGTAGGACTTCATCAAAGATTGGACCTCTTCTAAACCACTTTCAAGGATCCATTTTAGCTCATTTATATCATCGATCAAATGAGGATGCTTTGTCTTTGGAGTATTTGTGTTATCATTATGGTGATGATTACCATTACTAGTGTGGTTGCTGTTCTGATGTGCACCTTCAATTGTTCCGCTTCTTGATCTCCCATTCGTTACGGATGCCTTAAAGGGATCATTTCTAATTAGTGATGCTCTTTCCTGTTCATGTAAAAGACATTTGATGACGTTGTCAGGATTTTCTAAGCTTTGCATATTAGATTCCTTAATTGGTTTGGCAGAAGTTTTCACGTAGATAGGAGAACTACGTGACCTGAAACCAGCCATGTTAAAGGCAACTAGATCGATCTGATAATTAGTTCCTGGTTGTAAACCGTCTAAAGTACATTTGTGTTGCTGACCGTTAATCGCAACTGTTTCAATTCCATTTATATACAGGATATAATGAGAGATTGCACTTGATCCAAAATTGAAGCTTGGATCTGATGTTTCTTTCAATTCTTTGGAATCTTTGGAATCTTTAGAGTCTTTGCGATCTAGTTTCACATCCGAAGATCCACAACTAGTTTCTAGATTTGCATGGAGGTTACTTGCGGAAGAAACGTCATTCCAATGAAATACCATCGTTGTATCTGCCACCTTGTCAACAGAGATCAACGGTATCTTCGGAATGGGTATCGAAAGACTCTTCACCGATGTTTCTATAGGTAAGGAGAGTAGAAGTGAAAAACGGTGGGCAAGCCAAAGCATGCCACAGCAGGCCAACAAGAATATTATGAGCATTTGCTGTGGATATTATGGGCCTATGATGTCTTTTGGGTCTTGTGGTACGTCTCTAACCGGGTATCTATCCTTGAACTCGAGGAAAGATCGAACAAATTGTTTTCATTGCAGTGAGTGGTTCCTGGGGTGACAAGCGACAAGAGCCAAAAAATCATTTTTCTCGTTTTTATTTTTCTTGCCATAGCAGCAGCACCCGAGGAGTGGCATCATGAACAAACAGAATGTAACAAACACATTTACTTCGAAAACTTTTGCTATTAAGTTCTTACAAAAAGTATAAATAAGGAGGGAAGAATAGAACAGTAATGTAATTTTAGTTCTAGGATGCTTAGTAAAGAGTTTTATGCGATAGTTATTTCAGTTTTTACAGTTGCGTTCAGCGACAGCATTCATTTCCACAAGTGTATGATCGGAGCCAGAAGAACTAGATCGATACAATTTGGAAGCCCCTTTAGTGTAATATGGGTTTACGAGAGAATCCTTATAGGCTTCAAGGAGCGCCAGCTTGAGGTTTTCTATCGATTCTGGGCTGTTCTGGTAATGGAAAGCAATTCTGTTACCCATGGTCTTGACGTTGTATTTCTTCGAAGCTAACTCGTAGACATGAGGATTTATCTTCACCTTCTTGTAGTCCAAGAAAACAAAACTTGAGTCCACTGGGGACTCTAATGGGATTCCTTGTTGCTGACAGAACTGTCCGAAGTCCTTGGCATAGTTGTGGGAGATCTGAAGCTTTGAGAAGTTATCATCGATAGCGATCGATGCCATCCTTGCCAACATACCTGCTTGTCTGATACCACCACCATTCTGCTTTTTGAAGTGGTTACACTTCTCGATGAATTTACGGTCACCAACTAAGATCGAACCGTAAGGAGCACCAATGGATTTGGACAAGCAGAGCGAAACCGAGTCAAAAAGCTTGCAGTAGTCGAACATGGAGATCCCGGTTTCGGCCGCTGCATTCCAGAGTCTTGCACCGTCACAATGGAACTTGATGTCGTTTTCCCTACACCAGGCAGAAATTTTTTCGATTTCCTTGTACGGAGTGATGATACCGTGCAAGGTGTTCTCAAGGGAAACCACCTTAGTTGGTGCCATGTGGATGTCACCATCGTCAGGAATGTAATTGTCCAAGATGTCGTCCAACGTCAGGTAGTCTCCATTAGCAGGGATTACTGCGGTCACCATTGCCTGTGACAAGGTTGCCAAACCACCTGCTTCATGGGTGTAGACATGAGCTCTGTAGTCACACAAGATACTGTGAGGAGGTTGGAATAGGTTTGCTCTCAAACCAATCTGGTTCGACATTGTACCGGACGAGCAGAATAGTGCAGCCTCCTTTCCACAAAGCCTCGCAATTTTATCTTCGAGATCAAGACAGTCTTGGTCCTCCTTATAGACGGAGTCACCGGTAGTACATGTGAAAACAGACTCGAGCATCTTTCTGGTTGGAACAGTGAAGGTGTCACTTCTGAATTCGTTATGAGTTGGGAAAAGCGGTTCGGTATTAGTCATTTTCGGGGGGAATGTTGCTGTGGTTTGCTGTGGTTTGCTAGATGTTTCTCTGATGGGCGGAAGGGTGAAAAGCGTATAGAATGGAGTTTTACGAAGCCACAAGTCCAGAAAGAGGGGGGTAACTAAACTACAAGCACGGGAAGGAGGTGGGGGGGAAAACGGGGGAGGAGGATATTTATAAGCAGTGTAGGGAGACCTTGCCAAGGAGATAACAACCGGTGAAAAATATAGGGAGCACGGGTAGTGGAGAGAGAAAAACAGGCCCCGAAGGCATAGAGCGGGAATGCCGACCGCACGGCGGTTCGGGGCGGACTTTGGCCTCTAGCAACCCGAATCCGGGGGCGATTTTCGTGCTGGAAAAACCCCTACTATGCAAACACGGGCCGACGGTTCTGTTTCAGAGGTCGAAAGTAGGGAAAAAAGGCTTCTCCACCGCCCTTGAGGGCTTTTCTGTTCTTTATGCATGTGTTAGTCACCGTGGCTAAGGCTATCATTGGGACACTGGTATTTTGCGGATTTTCCAGAAAAAAAAATGAGAAAAAAAAATTCAAAGCGCTGGCACATTATTGGCTGGCGGTGAGTATTGCGTGAGGGAGGGCAAGAGGGTTTGGCAGAGGGTGTTTGGAGGGTTTCAGAGGAAGGATTGGGGACGTTGGGGACGACCACGGGTCTGGAAAAGAGGACCAGGAGAAGTGTTGATGACAGATAAACGTTTACATGCCAAGATAAGGATAAGAGAGACGGTTTACGCATAGTTGGGAGCAGCCAGGGAGGACGATGGCCCGATTGGGACAGCCGATGCTGACTCTGCTTCGACTGCGGGGTGAAGTCAGCACTGCCGTGCGCGGAAGGGCGCCGAGTCAGGTGGAGTCAGGCTTGGGCCGTCTCGCGCAGTTGACTCGGCGCGACTCCGGCCAAGACTCCGGTCGCTTGCGTTGACTTGGGGCTGCAACGGTTCTGGCGGTGCGACACAGCCTGGATGCTTACGAAAGAGGCAATGGGTCTGATGGAGACATGAATCAGAAGAGAGGAAGAGTAGTAGATCCTGTGGATGCGTGTTAGTACCTGTAGGTACCTGTGTGTAGAATAAATAGTATAGATCGACATAGGAGTGTATAAATATGTAAATAAATAAATAAGAGGGAAGGGGGGATACTGAATGGTAAGGTAGTAGCAGATAGATATATAGGGTAAGTTATATGTATACATCTATGTATGTGTGTGGCAAAAGGAGACAAGAGGGAGAGGAGAGGATAAGGTAATGTAGGGCCGACGGACGGACGAACAGAGGAAAGCCCCTCGTCCAAGAAGAAGCACAGATCTGGAGGGCGAGTGCTTCAGAAGGTGTAGTTTCGGAAGCTCCTGTTCCCGTCCCAGCTTCGGTTCCTGCTCCGGATCCAGCTCGGCTCTCTTGTTCCTGTTTTTCGATTTTCATTTTTATAATTGCTTTTTGGAGGGGTAGTGTGTGTCATAATACGTTATGTTGATTTCCTGGAGAAGTTCTATGCGTGAATTATGTGGTGGGTGAGGAAGAATAGAGTAGTGCATTGCGAGATTGGGGGAGGCGGGGACGCTTGAAACAGTGCCTGTGCCTATTGCGGCACCTGCTGCTGCACCCCGCAAGCCTAACCCGTTCAAGCGTCGACCTTTCTCAGACCCGCCTGTCTGAAGACGGAGTCTGCCTCGGCGTAGGATCTGCCGAGCCCGAAGCCGACGCCAAGCCAGACAGGGAAGGTTCTTCTCTTAAACAGGAGCACGGAGACAACGACACCGGCACCGAAGCCGAGGCCGGTCTTCACAATGGCGTTGGACAACGCTGTGTCCCAGGCCGAGTCCACGATGGTTGCCGAAGGCTGTGGCTTGTTGGTTTGTTCAATGGCAACTGCAGACATTCTGTATATATGTGGGTGTATCGAGGGATGTGTGGTGGGGGCTATATGACAGTAGGGGTGTGTGTGTGCACGTCGCCAGCCAACCCGTGTATCTTCCTTCTTCTGCTTCGTTCTTTCTCTCTCCAGTCCTCCCTCTCCTCACCTTCTCTTCGCGGTTCGACACACAAACAGAACAAACACAAAAGATTCATCCCTGCCAGGTGCACGGGTGTAAAAACGCGCTCTGTTGGTCGATCGGCGGCCGTTGCTGTGGCTTTTCCCGCTGCGCGGCGAGCCAATCAGAGGCCGCGCTGCCGCCAGAGGCGGGGAACGCGATGAGGCAGCAGCAGCGACGGCAACCAGACGGCGGCGACATGCCCGGGAAGACGGCGCCGAATGTGCCAGGACCAGGCTGCTCGTACACCACCTCTATCTACACCTGCTGACCAGCAGAACCCTCTTTGCCTCCGCCACTGCCCTTGGCATCGCCGGCGCCGACGCTGACGTCGTCGCCGGCTGCCGCTAAAACAACCGCGTTCTGAGGCAAAAAAAAGAAAAAGTCCTCAGGCCGCCCGCACTTTTCACCAAGCTTCCGACGATTGGATCGTCCAACGTGGGAGAGAGCTGTGAAAAAAATCTAGCAGCAGAGAGACACTTGTTCCCGTGGCTCCTGCTCACTCCTTCCCCTCCATTTGTAACGTCGGTTCTTCCTTGTTTCTGGGTCTGCTCTTGTTCTGACCCCCCTCTTCTGGCTTTTGTCGTGCTTCTTTCTCCAGATTTTTACTTTCTCGTAACACCCTTCTCCTAGCAACACAGCAAACATGTCCACTGCTCCAGTTATCCCAAACTTCACTGTTACTGACTACTCTAAGTTCGCCTTGGCCGGTGCCATCGGTTGTGGTATCACCCACGGTTCTATGACTCCTATCGATGTTGTCAAGACCAGAATCCAGTTGGAACCAACCGTTTACAACACCGGTATGTTTGGCTCCTTCAAGAAGATCATCTCTGAAGAAGGTGCCGGCGCCTTGTTGACCGGTTTGGGTCCAACCGTTCTGGGTTACTCCATCCAGGGTGCCTTCAAGTTCGGTGGTTACGAATTATTCAAGAAGGTCTTCATCGACAGCTTGGGTTACGAAACCGCCTCCAACTACAAGGACGCTGTCTACATTGGTTCCGCTGCCATTGCCGAATTCTTTGCTGATATCGCCTTGTGTCCATTAGAAGCCACCAGAATCAGATTGGTTTCCCAACCAACCTTCGCCAACGGTTTGATTGGCGGTTTCTCCAGAATCCTCAAGGAAGAAGGTGTCGGTTCCTTCTACGCCGGTTTCACCCCAATCTTGTTCAAGCAAATTCCTTACAACATTGCCAAGTTCTTGACCTACGAAAGAGCCGCAGAAAAGATCTACGATATTGTTGCCGTTCCAAAGGACCAATTGTCCTCTCTTGCTGTCACCGGTATCAACTTAGGTGCCGGTGTCATTGCCGGTTGTATGGCTGCCTTTGTCTCCCAACCTGCCGACACCTTGTTGTCCAAGGTCAACAAGACCAAGAAGGCTCCAGGTCAATCCACCGTCGGTTTGTTGTTCCAATTGGCTAAGGGCTTAGGTGTCCTCGGCTCCTTCGCTGGTTTACCAACAAGATTGGTCATGGTTGGTACTCTTACCTCCTTGCAATTCGCCTTGTACGGTTCCGTCAAGGGTTACTTGGGCTGT
Organism: Pichia sp. NRRL Y-27259; assembly: GCA_030563085.1. Lineage (NCBI taxonomy): Eukaryota > Fungi > Ascomycota > Pichiomycetes > Pichiales > Pichiaceae > Pichia > Pichia sp. NRRL Y-27259. The sequence goes on from JAKUBB010000048.1 coordinate 10,866, forward strand.
CCTCCAGTCGTCTCCTTAGGTGGTGCTTCCCATTAAGCAGCATCTAAAACATAATGACTATTATGACTCTTAGCTGAAGAAGTGGGTTGGTCGGAAAAACAGGAACTACGTGTGGAGAGGGGAAAATAAAGAGAATGGATCCCGGCACTGCACTCTGCGAGTTCAGCTCCGTTCCAGCTTCCTCTCCCTTCTTCCTCCCCATCACTCTGTGCTCCCTCCCCTCCGCTCTCTTTGTTTTTTAACTGATTCTTTTATTATGTCCAACTCTATTATATTATTATATCATATTATACTATTATTACCAATTATTTATTCACGAAACCTAACCTTATTCCCTTCCCCCATTACATTATATGATATATGAAAATTCATCCATATCTTTATGTTAAGTATTATTCTCTAAAGTTGCCTAGTTTTTTTTTTGAAAACCTTTTTACTCTTTCCCCCCTCTTTTTTTTTGTGTGTAATTGTTATTGGGTAATATAAAAACTATTAGACTAAAATAAACAAAAGTGAAACAAACCCGGACGTTCGGTCGTTATTTATTAATACATCATCTTCTTCCCCTGCTTCTTTACTTTTTCTCCTCCTCCCGCTCCTCCTCGTCCTCCTCCGCGTTTATTCCATGGCGACATCGTTGCTCACTGGTTCGACGCCGTTTTGAACAGGTGTAGACTCCTGTGCTGGCATATGTGCTGGCTCTTGAGTTGGCTCTTGGGCCGGAACTAATACCGCTGTAGGCGCTGATTCAGCATCCTGTTGAGCAACGTCATGTTCTGCAACAGGCTGTCCTTCGGATTGCACCTCTCCAGCCTCTCCGTTCATGTACATGTTGAGCTCGTTATCCAAGTCTTCCAGTGTCTTCCGTTCTTTTCTCTTTGGCTTTGGGTTACCGCCGGCTTTCGCATTGCTGTTACCGTTACCTTCGACAGCAGGCTTGGGGTTTCTCCGTCTGGAACGTGGTTCGGCCCTACCGCCAATCCTATCGATCAAAGGCATCGTGCTGGACACACCTATGATTTGACCTGCTGCTAGTCGGCCGTCAAATCTCTTGATGGCCTCCATCGCATCCCTACCGAACTCGTACTCAACATATGCAACGCCGATGGACTTACCATGTGTGTTGTACTTGATTTCCACACGTGTAGTTGGGCCGACGGTCTCCATAAGCTGCGTGAGGTCCTCATTTGTCAACTCAGGGTGCAAGTTGCTGATCTTGATCTCGTTAGGACTGCCATTGTGTGCTCTTCCACGGAAGTTTCTGGCTGGGGGTGGGCCACGTCTACCTGGCTTCGAAACCCTCGAGTTTCTTCCTCTATTTCCCGAAAGTTTCTGTAATAATCAGCTGTTAGTAATGAGTCCATTGATGCTGGCAGGATTCGTCCATTCCAAGTTGTTTGCTGGCCAGATAACTTCCTATCTGTCTATGTTTTCTTGCATACTCTACTCCGTTCTGGGCGACCGGATCCAGACCCAATGATTTCATCCAACGATTTCTCTAATAAGGAGGACATGTTGTGATTGCTTCGCTTGTTTTCTTCCGCAACAAACCTCTCCAGTACCCTTAGCTAGAGGAGGCTGCCAATGCATTCCTGTAGGTTGCTGATATTGACCAACTCAGCCAGTCGTCCGTCCCCCCTCGTCGCCCTCTGCACCAATCTGATCAGGAATTTCGCGCCGATCGGCCCAAACATGTTTTCAGTGCCTAATCAGGTCTGGCATCTGGAACCATCAGCTTCTTGCATTTACTTTTGCTGCTTCATACACAAACATACATATAGGCGGCTTGAGAGTGAGCTCAACTAGGCACGTTCCAAGCGCTCTTCCTGTTCCTCTTCCGGGTACTCGTTGTGTAAATACTCAGTTGCCAAACGACCAAGTGTGTCCAGCATGTTGAAGTTCGTCGGGGAGTTTATCTGCTCTCTGATCTGGTAGGGTGGCTCGGCATCCTCTTCTCGGTACCCCATGGGGTACTGCATCGAGGTTCCTCCTGGAACGGCAATTGGCGGGACTGGACTGGTGGTCGAATTCATAGGAGACGAGATAGAAGGGTATCTTTGCGGGTGGTTTATTCTGAGCGCATTCATATTATGTAAAGATTCCTGTTCCAGTCGCTCGATATGCTCCTTGAGTCTTCGGTTTTCGGCGATATACAGTTTGAGTTTTTCGTTTTTCAGTGTTCGGATGTACTTGATGAGTTTCAAGTTTCTGGAGTTCACCGCATTGTTTTCGTCCTGGATTATTCGCAGCGCCTTCTCGAGATTATCGATTCTGCTCAGAAGCATACAGCGTTCCATCGTGTAGTCGTCTTTCACCGACAGAAGCTGGTTCTTCACAAGCGTGTTCTTGAGGTTGAGCCTGAGTATGGTCGACTTGAAATTGTCTATGAGATTGTGTATTTCCTTCAGGCCGGTTTTTGTGGTCACTGGACTATTCTGCTGCTGCTCGGTATCGGTTCGCTTGGTACTGAATGCGGAGCCGGCAAACTTCTGCTCAATCTGCTCCAGTTGGGATAGCATTTTGCTCACCTCCTGGTCAATCTGGTTGATGTCGACTTTCCAAGAATCAGAGCCGGAAGCAGTCTCGCCCGCTTTGTTCTGTATTGTGTGCGGACTGCCGCCTTTCAAACTCTCTGTGCCTATAGATGATAGCGTGTCGCCTGAAACCGGCGTGATGATGGCATTTGATGCCCTCGAATCTATCTGGCCATCCTGGTAATTGTTACTGATGTTGGGGTTGTCCTCACTACTACTGTTCTGGTTGTTCCCGTTGATCATCCTGTCTATACTGGTACTGTAATTCTTCCTTCTAGAATTGCTGTTGCTCATTTCGTTTGGATCACTCGGCACATGGTCGTTCTGCATTTGTCCTGGTTTGACTTCATATGGCTTGTACTCCTCCTTCGGGGATAGCGGCGCCTGGCCAGTAGACACCTGTAAGTTCATGGGCTTGTGTGTGTTTGGGGGCTATACGTCAAGCTGACTATCGTTCACTTGTGGTTCCCTTCCACCTCCTTCCCTGTACTTCCTGCTCTCCCGCAGATGTTCTATAGTGTAGAGGCACGCTGTTTGTTGTTGGCGCAAACGCGTAACGCAGTGAGGGCCTGTAGGGCAACCGTCACACTACACGCGTCCCCATGAGCACTTTGGACTCTGCATATACTTCCTACTGGTAGGGCAACAGGGGGGCTTGTTTAACAGACAGCGAGTCAATGGGCAGACTAGTAAACAAATAGGTCGATATATAAAGCGATCAGACAGATACCTGCTACCAGACATGAACGAACAGATTGTGCTTGCGGGGCGATACGTCAATGTCTGCGATACAACACACATACGGACCATCCACTTGTTGTTGTGGATGGTGCTGCTATGTTTCACACTCAATATCCTTTTCTTTGCCTTCTTAATGTAACTGCTCCGACCAGTAAAACTTGAATTTTCCAGAGGGGAAAAATGCTCAAGAGCGTAGATTACTAACCGATAACCGATACAGTGCCGTTGCACTGTTTTCCCTGTTATTGCCTCTTTTCCTGCTACAGTATCGACCACGTTGTTTTTGGGTCTAGAATCTTTAACCACGTCAGGAAACTGGTCAATGATGGATGAATGTAACATGTACTGAAGGGACTAAAAATACGAAAAAAGTCGCCAAAAAGTCGCCAATTCAATAGTTTTCCCTGCCCTAGATCAAGTCAACATATAGGATGCGTTTCCAGCGGGCACCACTGCGTATGCTTTCATGAAATGGCTCAGTTGCAATTGCACAATAGCATCGCTATACAGCTTTATGTGGTAGTAAGCTAAAGTTAAATAAAACTTACTCAACAAGCATGGTATAATAAGATCCCAGCGTTACATGATATTTTCATTTACGTCGAGAATGGGCCCCATCAATGTTGCTATAAAGATAAGCTAAGGCCCGGACTCATCGTCGTTTACCTGAAAGAGATCGAACCATGTTGTTTGTTTCTGGGTTGGAAGTTTACTACCGCCATTCCTCATTCTGTGTCAAAAGTGGATGTTCTACTGGCCAGTCCTGCCTTTGGCGTAATCCTCCACATGCCTCGTCCTCTCCTATTACAAGCTCAAAGTGCGTCCATTCTGCCACAACTTCAAACCATTTTGTTCTGCATATACGGGGTAACTAGCCATCGTACAGTAGCAATGTGTTTCAATCCTCGTATTCTATGCCATATTGGGAGTGCCGAGCAACCACAGCTGTCGGAAATGTGCCCTCTTTGGGCGCCAAGTTTCTTTTCTCGCAAACTTCTCCTTTAGGAAATCCCACAACCTTAAATGCTTCGACGATAAGCGTTCCGAGACCACAGAGGGTGACATTTCAACGGTTATTAGCCCGTCAGTCGGATGGGGTCCAGCAGCAAAGGAGAGATCCATTCTTACATTTATACGTGTGTATGTAGAGACCGGGTTTTTTTATTTTGGACTGTTCTTTCTCTGTATCAACTTGCAATACACCTGTGAAAACATTCTAAGCAGTCTCTTATCGTCTAGACACCACAGAACCAATGAAATTGAGCTATCTACTGAAGGGTGTGAAAAGCTCCAGAGTGACGGGTGTGTTCCCAAGACGTGGATTGCCTAGCTGTAATAGTCACAAATGTCTTTCGACCGTTTCTACTGCATCGTATCACGGCAAACAACGTGCCTCTTATCTCCCATATTTAATATTGGGTGTCTCGGCTTTTGTGGTTGCATCTCACCAAACTGTTCAGAACGATGCGAAAAAGAAAAGTAACCGCAGGATCATCGTGATAGAGGACGGTGTTGACGATGAAGACGAAGACGAAGACGAAGACAATGAGGAAGAAGAAACAAGCGAAGAGAGAGAAGAACGACTAGAGAAGGAAAGACAAGACAGAATCAAAAACAAACCCCCTCTTAGTCAAATTTTCAACATCTCTGATTTCGAGTTTGTGGCTAAGCAGGTATTGCCACCAGGTACTTGGGGTTACTACTCGACTGGGTCTGATGATGAGTTTACCCTAAGGGAGAACCACTATGCCTTTGGCAGAATTTTCTTCCGGCCAAAATGTTTGGTCGATGTCACCAAGGCATCAACTGAAAGCGGCGAAATCTTTAGTGCCACATTTGACGCTCCTTTCTATTGTACAGCTTTTGCGGGCTCTCCTATGGCACATCCAGATGCAGAGAAGAATTTGATTCTTGCTGCTGGTAACGAAAAGATCCCTTATTTGGTGCCAATTCAATGTTCTTACCCACTGGATACTTTCATGTCGTTTGCAAAACCTGACCAGGAAAATTTCCATCAGCTCCACTTTTACACTGAGGAGCAGTTAGAAAATGCTCCTGCATATTTCAAACACATCGAAGACAATTACCCAAACATCAAAGCCTTTTTCATTAACGTTGATTTACCATGTTTAGGTAACAGAGAAAAGGATTCCAAAATCAGAGCTGCGCTAGACCCATCAGTCAACGATGGTTTATCACTCTTTGCAGCCCCAACAATCAAGTACTTGAACTTGACATGGACAGATATGGAAAAGTTGAAAAATTCGACTAAAATTCCTATTGTCTTAAAGGGTGTTCTTCGTAAGGAAGATGTTTTAAAGGCTGCTGAGCTTGGATTAGGCGGATGCTTACTATCGAATCACGGCGGACGTCAATTGGATTTTGCAATGCCTCCAATCGAAATTCTAGCCCAGTCACGTAAATTGTTGCGTGAGAATGGAGTCAAGGATGAAGATTTCAAAATGTTTATCGATGGTGGTATTCGCCGTGGTTCAGACATCATCAAAGCGTTGTGTCTGGGAGCTGACGCCGTTGGTTTAGGTAGACCGTTTCTCTATGCAATGGCATCATATGGTCAGCCGGGAGTTGAAAGAGCAATGCAGTTACTGAAGGAAGAAATGTTGAGAGACATGAAATTATTAGGTGTCAATAGTGTGAAGGAATTGAATGAAGATATGGTCGATATTGAGTCATTAAAGTTCAAAGGTATCTCTTCTTCTGACATCTTGTATAACTCCAACTACACTAACATGCCTCCTCCACCATTCACAAAATAGAGTATTTATTAGATCCCTTAGACTTTTCTATTTTACCTTTGTTCTAATCTTCATTATATTTCATCTTTATATTATTAGTTATTTATAAGATTTATTCTACAAATAAGAAGTTAATTTAAGTTCTTGCTGCATTTTTTTTATAAATCGGCGGCATCTTCTTTCCGTTCTGTTGAATTACTCACATTGGTTTTATCCCATCCCAATCTCTTGTTTAACTTTTCATATTTCATACGATCTCTGTCACTCACAGAGGGCTTCGTTGTATCAAGAGCTTTGTCGAAATCCTCGGCCGTAACTTCCACGTTCAGTATCTCCTCATGATCTTCCACGCTTTCATCCAAGTCTTTGATTCCAATGAATATCTTCCTTTTCAAGGCAATGACACTGGCCTCTCTCACCAATGAAGATAGATCAGCACCACTAAAGTTACGACATCGTTCATCGTGTGATATTTTGTCAAGGTCAACGTCACTCGACACTGGAGTACCGTTTGATTTGATTAAAGTTTTCAAGATATCATGTCTCTCGGTGGAATTTGGAAGTTCGATGTACAATGTCTTATCCAATCTTCCCGGTCTCAGCATTGCGGGATCAATCATATCGGGTCTATTTGTTGCACCGATGACAAATATACCTCTTCTGTTGTTAAGGCCGTCCAACTCTGTCAACAATGTGTTGACCACACGTGAACTACTTTCGCTCAAACTGCTATCTCTGCGTGGGACCAAGGCATCCAACTCATCGAAAAAGATGATGCATGGAACACTTGCACGAGCACGAGAAAACACCTGTCTCACAGATCGTTCACTCTCACCGACGTATTTATTCAACAATTCTGGGCCTTTGACAGATATGAAATTAGCCTTCGATTCGTTGGCAACGGCCTTAGCAAGTAAAGTCTTACCACATCCCGGTGGCCCCCACATTAGAACTCCTGCAGGTGCACTAATACCAACTCGTAGATATATTTCAGGACGTTTGATAGGTTGAACAATGGCCATATGTAACTCGATTCTGATATTACTCAAAGCACCGACATTAGCCCAAGAGACGTCTGGCACTGTTGCAAAACCCTCACGCTTAGCAGTAGGCTGAATTGTTGGCAATGCGGTCAAGAAATCCTCTCTTGTAATGGATAGGGGTTCTAGCTGCTTTGCTGTTAAAGGATCAGGATGTTTTGCGAGGAATTTTTGTATAGTTGAGGTTTCCTTATCAGATTCACTTGATAGAAGTAGTGGATTTGTTACTACAGGTGACTGTAATTCAAGTGCCGCCAGGGAGTTTGCATTTGAAGGTGTTAGTGGGGTAGTCAGTGGAGTAACAAATTCGTCGTTATCTACATCCATTTGGTCATTGTTCTCATTACCATCATTATCGTTGTCAGACTCTCCAGCTAACTTTCCATTTTCATCCGATAGATTACTGAAAATTCTTTTGATAGCGGCAACACCAGCAGATGTCACCAATGCTTTTAAATCGGCACCAACAAACCCAGGTGTCAGTTTGGCAAGTTCACTTAGGCCCAATTCACCAGAAACCTTCAAGTTCTCTGTCATGTGTTGCAAAATGTTCAACCTTGCCGGTTCACTTGGAACATTGATACTTATTTCTCGGTCAAACCTTCCAGCACGTCGTAGTGCTGCATCTAAACTATCCGGGCGGTTTGTTGCACCTATGACAATGACTGGCTTTCCTCCTGTTTTCTCTAACGTCAACTCGTCCATGCATGTTAGCAATTGTGCCACTATTCTACGTTCCATCTCTCTTTGTGCACCACCATCACGCTTAGGCGTAATCGCATCAATCTCATCAATAAATACAATACATGGAGCAAGTCCTCTTGCCTCTTCGAACAATTCACGAACTTTCTTTTCACTCTCACCAGACATTCCACTGACGACACTAGGTGCGCTGATATTGATAAAGGAGACACCGAGGTCACCAGCTAGAGCGTTTGCAATTGTTGTTTTACCACAACCTGGTGGTCCATGGAGTAGCACACCTCTTGGTGGCTGAATACCTGTAGAAAGGTATATTTCAGGATGTAAAACTGGCATCCCCACCACTTCCATCAATTCTGCAAAAACATCATCGAGGCCACCAAGGGATTTCAATGACATGTTAGGAGGTGATCTATCCACTTTGACTCTCTTTGTTTTCGACTCTTTGTCCTTTACCTTCCTTTTCTTATTAGCACTTGAATTATTCTCAGCATTGGAAGTCACGTTCAAAGGATCATTCGAGTCCATGCTTTCTTTATCTTTGGTTGCTTGACCGTTTTCTTGCGCCTTCCATAAATTGACTATATTCTTGTTTGCCAAGTTTAAGTCCTTTACCTCCATGAGTTCTGCCGCTGGATCTTCCTCTCCATCGATAAAGTTTGGATCGTCATTACCATTAGTAGCAAGATCTATACCAAGAGTTGATATCTCTTCTGCTTCTTCATCCTTGATTTCTGTCCATGTTCTTTCAATACTTTTGCGCAGAATATCCATCTTCATACGGCCTAAACTTTTGTCCTTCAGCCTGATGTATTGTACAATTTCATCAAACTGGAGATCCTTAGCCAATGCCATGGCGAATACACCGCTGTTGGCCAGACTACTTTTCTCCTGTGCCATTTCGTCACCAACATCTTCGGCTATAGCATCGGCAATTGCAGCTTCACTATTATCACCTTCATCATTTCCAAGACCGCCTTCTTCTTTAGACAGGGCAGACGATTTCAATGTGTCAGTTTTATCATCTAGTAATTGGAGAATGTGATTATACACTTTGTTATCAAGATCCCGTTGGATCACCCCTGGCTTGGACTTCTGCTTTGTCATTACGGAGTGTGCCAGTAACTAGCTGTTAAACTGAATCAATAATTGTTGGCAAAGACAAAATAGTAAGATACCAGACTCGAAGAAGTGATGGATATCATTTCATATTTAACACTAAAGAATATGAAACATGAGGAAAGAGAAAAAATTAAAAGAAAAAAAAAATGTTACCGCGCCTGGAAATTAGAATAAATAATCGGTTACAACTATTATACGGGGAGATTTGACAAAATAACTAACTGTATAACAAACAGGCTAACTAGTTGTTCAAGGAGACGAAGGATGCGCCCACGGGTCATCTTCTGGAGGACAAAAGTCTGTCACATCAATAAATGTTGTGTTGTCACGCTGCATGGCAGCAACACAGCGGCGATAGTCAAAAGCCATTTGCCAGACAGCGCCGTCAACGTCGTTTGCTATATCACGGACAAAGGAACCTGTTTGAGCATCCCATAGCTTTAACATTCCTTGGCTTCCAGACAAAACTTTGTAATCGTCACTTTCGACACAAGTGATAGGCGAGCGATGGCCACGGAAGACTTTTCTTGCCTGTCCTGTATCTGGATCCCACAATCTTACAGTTGAGTCAGCAGCAGCGGAGACCAACACTTTTTCAGAAGAGGATATCAACCCGACAAGTTGCTGGTGACCTTCCAAAATTGCTATCGTTTCGCCTGTATTTAGATCCCATATCCTTAGGGTATTATCCATACTACCGGTGTAGCAACGGTTCCGTTTCGCGTCGTACACGCAGCTGTAAATCCGACCTGTATGGCCTTCCAAGACCCATTTACACTCACCTGTTCTTAGATCCCAAACTCTTGCGGTAAAGTCATAACTTCCACTGATAAGGATATTCGCATAACCAGTAACTACACGAACCGCCGCGTTATGACCTCTCAAAATGGTGACAAAGTCGGGGTTATTGGAAGCGTGCAAGTCAATTGGATTTTCTGATACTTTATCGTTCTTGCCATCATTGATTGGTAGCTTCCATACATACAAGGTAGCATCACGTGAGCCTGTGATTAGAAGTGGAGCCTCAGGATAGATGATTGGGTTACCCTCATCGTCGGTACCAATCTGTCTTGGTTCTATGATTTCAAGACATCTAACTGTTGAGGTGTGACCTCTGAAAATATGAGTACAAACCCCTCTTTCAGTGTCCCAGATTCTAACAGATCGATCTGTTGCGCCTGACGCCAAGGTATTTTTATAGAACTTCATCGCCCACACACCACCATTATGTCCACGCAAAGTTTTCAGCAGTTTCCCTGATTCTGTATCATAGATTATTATATGATTTGCGTCTGATCCTACTGCAATTTTATCCTTATCGAACTGTAAACACGTGATGATATCTAATGCATCTCCGGAAATAATGAGCTTCTTAGGTTTGTAGTTAGCGTTCATCCACCTTTTCTGGATTAGGAGACGTCGTTGGTAAATCAGCTGTGGGATTTTGCCAACGGATAAATCTGGTCTGCTATTTTTGATCAGTTCATAATCTTGGAGATAGTCTTCCTCTGTATTAATCAAATTTTCTTTGAATACCAAACTTTTCCACAGTTCCGGAAAGTGGGAGATCACATTTGACCATTTTTTAGAAACTTGGATACAGTTCAATAAGTTGGTGTGATCAAAATTCTGTAGGATATTATTTATGATTTCAGTAGGTAACGCTGTGATTAGGTCTTTTTTCAACACGTTGAAGAGCGTGCGGTGTAGAAAGGATAGCGTCTTTTTATCTGTCTTCTGTAGTAGCTGGAATAGCAAAGAGTTTACCTCTGGCGATGCGTTGTTCAGATTTGAAACTAGTGATGTGAGGAGAGAGAATTTATCAGCCTGAGAAGTGGCGTCAGATTGCGTGAGAGTTATGTTGTTATTGGCGAGATCTGCGTTTGGGTTGGATGTTGTTATGGTTGTATCGGAGAAAGGAGAGTTATTGTTTTCCATAGAGGGAGACAGGACTGTTTCGGGGGGTAAGTTGGCATTATCGGATGGGCTGCCCAAGTTTTCGGCAGAGGAGTGTATCGGGGAAGCGCTTGGGGAGGGCAAGGGGAGGGACGTTGGGTGGTCGTCGAGATAAGACGTGAGGTTGAGGTTTGAATGGGAGGATGCACTGAGTTCGATCACATTGGATGTGTGTATTAGGGAGTTTTCAATGTGACGCTTTTTGTTTGGGTGGGCGAAATCCATGAAGTAGGAGTTTGCGGCCGAGGACGACGAGGATGATGAGGACGAGGATGAAGGAGAAGATGAGGTCATAGAGAGAGCCGAAGGGGGTTTTTGGTGTTGCTGTTGTTGTTGTTGTTGCCTGAGCGAGGAAGGTGACGACAAGGAGGACGGTGACGAGGTCGACGATGAGGCCAGTGCCTGAGGTGAGCGCTGCGGTATGGATCTCTTCTTCGAGCTTGTTGTGTTGCCGACGCCTGGCGTGGAGTCTGAGCCGGACTCTGAAATGGCGGGTCGTGGGAGGGACGACGGGGTTATCTGGGACTCCGTGTTGCGTTTCTCTGGCTGCATCCCTGTGTTTGTGTGTGTATCAGTGAGCGTGTGGGGGATGGATGTGTGTGCACAGCAGCGGTGACTGTAACAGCAGCGGCGGTGGAGACGTAGAGACTGTTCTGTGTGGCAGTACGACCAGAAGGAGAGGCGGTAGCGGCAAAAGCAGCTGGGCGCAGAGATAGGGGATGTCTGCGTCGTGCTCGTGCCCGTGCCCGTGCCCGTGCCCGTGGAGGTGTATCATCTGCCAGGAGTGGAAACATGTAGCCGTCGCCGGCGCGAGAAATTCGTTACGCTATCTGGGGGGTCTACAAACTGGGAACTGGGGTCGATCGAGCGATCGAGCGATTTGGCCGCCGATTTGGCCGTCGGGGCCCCGCTGGGCTCACAGACCGAGACGGCTGGCGCTGGTGGCGGGGTCGGCGGACTGGCCGAGCGGGTGGTCTTCGCGGCGGGCGGCGGACTCGTAGAGCAGCGCGACGGGCGCGCGGATGGCCGGGCCGGCCCAGTCGCCACGGAGCTCGAGGGCGTAGAGCTCGAGGGCCGGACCGGCGTCGGGGTTGGCGGCGGGGCCCGGGTCGAAGAAGATCGTGAGGGCCGAAGTGCCGGCGAACTTGCGGCGCGGGAGGTGGTGTTCGACAAAGCCGGAGGTTTCAGCGAAGGTTTCGGCGGCCGCCGGGTGCTCGCAGACATAGGTCGGGCGGGCGGCGCGAACGGAGTCGAGGGAGAGCTGCGGGGCGTTGCGGTAGAGCCGGAGGGTGTGCGGTGCGTGGGCGGCGTCGGGGGCGGCGCGCACGAGGAGGGAGAAGAGCTTGACGGGGCCCGTGAAGGGGATGGTGATGAGCAGCTCTGGGCCAAAGTGGGAGCGGAAGACTGGGTTGGTCTCGAGCCGGGTGGCCTGGGTCTTGAAGAGGCGCGGGAGCTCGTGCTGCGGGTTGCGGAGGTTGTAGGCGGCGAGGCGGGGGGTGTCAATGCGGTGGTTGAGCGACTGGGCCACGGTGGTGGCGACGGGCGGGTCGCCATGAGGGTGTGTATGGGAGTGGGTGTGGGTGTGATTGTGGTGGGAGTGGTCGTCCTCGGTGGCCTCGTCTGCACAGTTCATTGCGGGTCGGTGGTAGGGAGGGCAGTTTTGTGCTTTGTAGAAGTGGTGAAGGAAGACAGGAGAGGGGCAGAAGAAAAGGGGAGGAGAAAAGGCACAGGCACATATGTTGTCGGCGGGGAATGGGGGGCGGCGGGGTGGCGCGGTCGTTGGCCGTTGGCTGTTGGCGGGGAAGTCCGGGGACAAATCGGGGGATAGCAGTTTCTCAAAATAATATATATATCTCTTTATTTAAAGCGACTCGAGTTGGACGACGACGTCGTTCTTGACGACTGCGTCGGCAGAGGAGACGTCGGCGGCAGAAGTCCGGGACCGCAGCGTCTCGACATGGGCCAGCGTGTCGTCGCTGTACAGCTGCTGCGTCGTCTCTCCGCGGAAGATCTTGCGGAAGAGGTTGGCGATCCCCCGCCGGGACTCCCACACGGGGTACACCGTCACCACTCCGGATGAGAAGAAGACCCACAAGAACGTGACGACAATATACCCGCGGAAAAACGCCCTCGAGAAGATGTACTTGGTCCCGTAGAGGGGGATCGGGAAGAGGATGAGGAAGAAGAGCACAAACACAACGACAATCACGTACCCAAGGTTTCGGCGCCGAATCATCAGGGCGTCCTCCGCCCGCTCCTTCTCAAGCACCAGCTCGGTCAGCTCCTCGCCACTGAGCACGTTAGTGAGGCCGTGCTCCCGGTCGAACTCGGAGTTGTCGTCCTGGTGGATATCCGTCTTCCACTTGTTCCAGTCAAAGTTGTCCGGCTTCAGGTACACGACAATCGGCACAACTAGTGCGGGCACGCCAACAGCAATCGTGTTGCCCGCAGCCAAGGCCTCATACGTCGACAACGCCGCCAAGGTCACCGTGCCCGACTGGGCCTTGGCGTACCCGATCCACACGGCAATGGAGATCCCCGTCGACACAGTCGTCCCGAAAATCATCCCCCACTGAGACATCTTCTTCCAGAACAACGTGCACCCCATCGGAACGATGCACACGTTCACAATTATCCCGATGCACGTCGTAATGAACGACACGTCGAAGTCCGCCCGGCCCAACCCGATCGCAAGCACAATCACACACACACTAAACACCACCACCGCACTGTGCGTAATCAGCACCAACCGCTTCCCCGTCGCCTGCGGGTTGATGTACGCCTTGTAGATGTCATACGTCCATAACGACGATACAGCCACCGTCTCCGACGAGTACGCCGCCGTGCACGCCATGAACACCATCACCAACACCGCCCCGGCTCCGCCCTTGCCCATCAACGTGTACGCTGAGATTGGCAACACCAACCCAGAGTTCAACTGCTCCGTCGACAACCGGTTTGGGTACGTTGGGAACTCTGGTGTGATCTCCAGCGCCCGGCACGCAAGCCCCATCGTCGTTGCTAAAGCGTAAGGAAGCGTAAACCAGCAGAGCCCGCCCAACGTGTAGCCCGTGAGAGCAGCAGCAGGGTTGGCTGCAATCGCTTTCTGGAACAATTGCGAGTCAACGGCCGCAGCCCACCCAGACCCAAAGAGGATCAACCCAAACAATCCTCCGTTGATCGACCGGAAGGTGAGCAACGATCCTTGCCAGTTGCCCATAACAGGGTACTTCTTCCCGGCCTCAACCAACAAGTCGTACATCTTGTCCGGAGAGCCGATCAACGGCGATGTCGTGTACGCCTTGAATAAAAAAGTGAGCATGATCACATAGATGATCACCACGTGCGTCCAGTCAGTCAAAAAAGTGGCTTTGATACCTCCGATCAACGTGTAGATGATGACAAACAAGGGCAATAACACCGTCGAACCTTCTTTGCTCACCCCGGTGATGTTCGAGAAAACAGAGGCACCGTTAACCAAAAGGTTGGCCGTGTAGAACAACTGCTGCCCAAAGGAATAGGCGCACATGGTCAAATGGGCCGCCTTGCCGTACCGGACCCGGACAATCTCCTGGAAGGTATGTGCATTTGGCGCCTTCCGCTTAAGCTCGATGGCGGCCACAGCAAAGATGATGATCTGCACACAGGCACCTGCACCGTACCACCATGCAGCAGAAAGACCTAGCAAGTACGTGTCTGTGCACGAAAGTAAGAGCGTGGAGCCGATCGTCCACGAAGAAACCACAGCACTCGCAATCAACCCTGTCTTGATGGAACGCTTTGCCGTGGAAAGCATCTCCGAATCCTGAATTTCATTGTTGTACTTGGCAAGCAACCACGAAAGCGTAAGCATGCCCAGAGCAAAGGCTGCTCCGACGCCGATGATAATCCCCCAGCCAACGCTTTGGCTAAAAAATTGAGTTTGGCTGTCAATCGCCATGTTTTTTTTCTTCTTGTTCTTTCCTTTTGAGCGGTCTATTCAAGCGTATTGTCCTTCTTAGTCAAAATTGTTTACAAAGCTTTCACGAAGAGAACTGAAAAGAAGGGACAAATAATAACTAAGATCAACTCTGCTATATATACAACCGATTCGAAAAAAATAACACGACTAGCGGCATGGGACAATAAGTAGAAAACGGTGAAAGATACAGACTTCCAGGCACTGCTACAGCTTGCATCCGTGCAGAGGCTGCTGCGCTGCAGCCTGCTGGGCGATAAGAGCCACAAAAGCAAACCGCGCAGCAATGGCGAGCTATCTCCATTACCTCTTCGGGTGACCCGGTTGCTGTTCACAGCAACCCGCTAACTTCTTCTTATCGGAAAGTACGGTTTCCATGCACCCGAGGCACTTTAGCGGGTCTGGCCTCTAGCCCTACCGTTGTCTTCCTCGTCCTATCCGCATTGTCGCTGCTTCCGAGGCGTCATAAGAAAAGATACCTACCCCAGGTACTCGAAAGATAAGTCCTAGTCCCGCGAAAGATCCTGCTACCACAGGTTTTCTTGGCGTCTAATTCGAATTGAGCGGACCCGTTGCCAGGTAGCAGAGTCAATCGTTAGGGCGTATGCCGAGAATGGGTTTCGCCGATAATCATTGTCTGAGATGGGCGATGGAGGAATGGAGACATCAAAAGATGGGGGAGGCAACCATCTTGGTGTTCAGTTGTCTTGCTTTGGCAGGTCTCTTAGCGGGAATGCTGGCAGATTCGGGAGCAAATTGTGGAAACGGGACGCCGGCGCTAAGATCGGCCTCTGTCCCGACCGATAACAGGTTCGATAACGGACTTGGGTTGTAGCGGGTTTCGTTAATATCTTATCGGTGGCGGTAGTTCTTTTGCTTTAGACTTTTTCAATTCAGCTTGGAATGTTGCCAGTTTCCGAATTTTTTCGTTCCTTGAAATATTCTAGCTTGCTCTGTGGTGGTACTTTTCTTCTGAAGAAAAAAACGGAACGTTTGGCCAGCTAGCTAGTGTTGTCTGCCTTGGAGAGCCAGAAGACATTAGAGGCAAAGCGTTAAAAGCATGGGTTTTCAGAATATCAAACGTGTGTTAATTGCAAACAGAGGTGAAATCGCCTCGAGGATCATCAGAACGTGCAAAGAAAATGGCCTTACATCAATTGCGATCTATCCAAAGGAGGACATTGAATCTCTGCATGTTTCGCAGGCTGATATTGCAGTGTTGCTATCTGGGGTCGGTGCAAATGCGTATGTTGACATTGAGCAGATTGTGCAAGTGGCCATTGATAATAAGGCTGACGTTGTCATTCCGGGGTACGGGTTCTTGTCTGAAAACTCCAACTTTGCGGCAAAGTTGGTCGAGGTGGGGATTGCCTTTGCTGGTCCTTCGGCTGACTCTGTTAAGAAGTTTGGCTTGAAGCATTTGGCGAGACAAATAGCAGTCGATTCTGGGGTGCCAATCGTTCCAGGTACGGAGTTGATCAACGATGCAGATGCATTAGTCAGCGCATGCAATGATATCGGCTACCCGGTCATCCTCAAGGCCACCGCAGGTGGTGGTGGTATGGGTCTAAAAGTCTGTAATTCTGCTGACGAAGTGGAGACAAACTTTGCAGAGGTAAAGTCGAGAGGGGCCTCACTATTCTCTAACACTGGTGTTTTTGTTGAAAAGTACATTCAAAGCGGTCGCCATATCGAGGTCCAGATTTTCGGTAATGGTCTTGGCAACATTGTGACCTTTGGTGAAAGAGAGTGTTCGATCCAGCGTCGTCATCAGAAGGTTATTGAGGAGACACCGAGCCCTTTTGTTGAGTCCTCGGGAAAACAGTACAACTTGAGAAAATACCTTACTGAATGTTCAAAAAAACTAGCCTCTTCAATCAATTACAAATCTGCAGGAACTGTTGAGTTTCTCGTGGATGACGAAACTGGCAAATTCTATTTCTTGGAAATGAATACAAGATTGCAAGTTGAACACGGTATCACTGAGATGGTCTACGGTGTAGATCTCGTTTATTTCATGCTTGCCCAAGCTGATTGTGAACTCTCAAACTCCGGCATTGATGTTTCTGTCTTGAGGGAAAACTTGAAGTATGATGAACAAGGAGTTGAGATACCTCATGGACACGCTATTGAAGTCCGTGTATATGCTGAAAATCCAATTAGAGACTTTGCTCCCTCTCCAGGTATTCTCCACTACGTTAACTTTCCAGATCAAGGTATCTCAACTAAGGAAGACTACATTGTCAGAGTCGATCATTGGATTGAGACAGGAGGAAAGGTCTCACCCTACTTTGATCCATTGTTAGCCAAAGTTATGACCTGGTCTCTTGAGAGAACTGCAGCAAACATTGTTCAAGTTTTGAGAGACACTAAAATACAAGGCCCAATTAATAATATTGAATACTGTATTGCAATCCTCGAAAGTGAAAATTTCAGAACAGGCTACACATTGACCAACTTTTTGAGCTCTTTTGTGTTTATTCCAAATCTAATCGAGTTTGAAGAATCGGGGAACTACACTACAGTCCAAGATTTCCCAGGTCGCCCAGAGCTAAGACATGGTGTTCCTAGATCAGGTCCAACAGACGACCTATCTTTACAACTTGCTAACATCATTGTGAACAACGATGCAAACACCGAAGGCCTTGAATTCACTGTGAAAGGGCCGGTTTTGAAATTTCACTCAAATGCAATCATTGCATTTGCAGGTGCAAAATTTAATATCTTGCTGAATGACAAGGTAGGCGTTCCAATGTTTACGGAGCTATTCATTCCTAAGGGTTCGGTAATTGATGTTGGTGAAACTACTGATAAATCGTCCAAGTGTTATATGGCTGTAAAAGGTGGGTTGACTGGGGTTGCCAACTACTTAGGCTCTAAAAGTTGTACACCAGCGTTGAATTTAGGAGGGCACCAAGGTCGTACCTTTTTGCCAGGTGACTGTCTGGAAATTGAAAAGTGTGTTGTCGATATTCACGAATTCAAAACGGGATATAAATTACCTGCTGGTTTGATTCCAAAGTTTGACAATGAAGAAGTAATTGTCCGTATGATCAGTGGTCCCCATGATACTCCTGACATTGCATCCGAAAAAGGTTTGGAGACTGTTTATTCCCACCCATTTAAAGTCAACTTTAATTCTAACAGAGGAGCAATGAGACTAGATGGTCCTGCATTTGAGTTCAGCAGAAAAGATGGTGGTGATGGTGGTGGCCATCCAAGTAATATTCTTGAGTATCCCTACCCCTGTTGTGGCTTAAGTACTGTTGGTTCTATTATGGTTTTGTTTGGTGTTGACGGTGCTACTTTGTCCGGTTTCACTTGTATCTCTGTTCCATGTGAAGTTGACTTCAGAAGGTTTGGACAAGCTTCAGTCAATGGTAACATCAAATTCAAACTCATTTCTTATAATGATGCTATTAGGTTGTTCAAGTTGAGATCAGATTTCTTGGAAATTGCTTCGAAACGCCCAACTGAAGTTAATCATGACCTTTTCAGTAAATATGACGAGCTAGACTGCTATGAACCTATAGGTTCCAAACTAGGTAGTTTTTTACACCAGCGTGAAGAAACCAAAGAATTGCCACAAGTTTCTTTTAGACAAGGAGGTGAACGTATGATTCTTATTGATTTTGGAATCACAAAGTTCAGCCTATTCAACAACGGTCGCCAACATGTGTTTTCTATGGAAATTGAGAAGCAGCTTGAGGGCCAATTCAATTCAATCGAATGTGCATCTGGTGCTATGTGTGTTACGTTTGATCCATTGAAAGTAAAGAGGGACAATTTGTTGAAGAAGCTAATTGACATCGAATCCAACATATCGGCAATTGAAAAATTGAAAGTTCCATCACGTGTCTTCAAACTACCTGTTTGCTTCAATCACAGTGCATTGGATCATTGTATCAAAAGATATACACATTCCCAAAGACCACATGCACCATACCTACCAAGTAATGCTGAGTATTTGATGAAGGCAAACTGCATCGAAACTTTTGATGAGTTCAAAAGTTACATTGTTGGTAAACCTGAAGTTGTTGTTGCAGTTTCTTTCTTATGTGCTAATCCCTTATTGGTCAATACTGATCCAAGATCAAGGTTTTTGACTTCAAAATATAACCCAGCAAGAACTTCGACACCTCAAGGTGCCATTGGCTCTGGTTCCGTCTCACAATCAATCTATTCTGTTGAATCTCCTGGTGGGTATATGATTTGGGGTATGACACTACCAAACTGGTATTGGGATACTTTCTGCCGTATTCATAAGAATCCTTGGCCTTTGGAGAACTTTGATCAAGTTATTTACTATGAGGTTGATGAAAATGAATTGACGGAGTTGAATACCCAATTCCTGACCAAAAGGTTAACTTATGAAGCTGAAGAGACAGAATTTGATTTCCTGGAATACTCCAAATTTTTGAAATCTATTGAAAAAGAAACAACTGAACTTCAATGCAGAAAGAGGAAGGCCTTCGACGTATTGGTAAAGAAGGAAATTGAAGATCAAAAACTTTGGGCTGAGGAAAAGGAAGCGGCAAAGGCGTCCAAATCTGCTGCTGGGGACTTGTTGAATAATCCGAATGCAGTCAAACTAATTTCCACCATGCCAGCAAATGTTTTCAAGTTTAATTTCGGAAAGGGTGATGAAGTTTCTCTGACAGATATTTATGTCATATTAGAGGCCATGAAAATGGAAATACCACTTAAAGTTGTTGACAAAAAGGCACCAGCTGATAGTATGTATCGTGTTTTAGAAAACATTGTAGAAGAAGGAGATGTGGTCAATCCAGGTGACATCATTTCAATCTTGTTGAGAGTTTGACTCTCTTTTAGATTAACTTTTAATTTCTTGATAATTATTATTTTTATTGAACACATTTTACTGAATTCACTCCTTAAATAGAAATAGATTATAAACGCATTACAAACACATCTCGAATACTCAAAAGTAGAATGAGTGAAAGTGGTATGAATATCGCAGTGTGTATTTCTAAAGAAGATTATATAAGTATAGAACTAGAACTTTTTGGAATTCAACTCGTCAACTGCCTTTCTGGCCGCCTTTATGTTCCCAAGGGCAGTTGGCATATCAGAGTGCAAACATAACATAAAAGGATTTTTACCAAAATTCAAAGGGACATCTTTGTTGTCAAAAGATATGATGTTGTCATGAGTACCGGCCTCAACGACTGAATCGTAAATTATTTCAGGGTTCTTAGGTCTAGATTGCTGAACAGAAACCAATTTACCTTCAACACTCCAGTCAATGTCGACATACAACTCTTGGATCAAATCAACCCCCATTTCCTTTGCAATTTTCTCGTATGTATAGCTTTTGGCTCCAATAACCGGGACATCAAAAGCTTTTGCAGCTCTGAGAACAGCCTTCATGACTTCAACGTCTCTTTCCACATAAAAATAGAGCTCACCGTGCGGCTTGATGTGGTTTAATGGCATACCCTCGGCATCCAAAAAGGCCTTCAAAGCCCCTGTCTGATACATGACCATGTTGTAGATCTCCTCCGGAGGAATTGCCCATCTTCTTCTCCCAAATCCCATCATGTCAGGGAGTCCTGGATGTGAGCCTACCTTCACATTGTGTTGTTTGGCCAACTTCACCATCTGTTTCATGATGTTATAGTCGCCCGCATGGAAACCACATGCAACATTGGCTACATCAATGAGCGGCATGATTTCATCATCCGGACCCATTTTGTACTTCCCAAAACCTTCACCCATATCGCATACTATTTCGTACTTAGACATGTATTTGGAGTTCAGGTCTGCCGAGCCTACCAATTGAGATTCCACTGTGACTGTCATTTTCGTTTTCTAATTCTTGTTTGCTGGTTGTTCTCTTTTTGTTTACAAAAGCTGTATGCATCAAACCGCTTCCTTGCCAAGCCACAAATGTACTTGGCAGGGGGGCTATATATTATTCTGCAAACAATTCTTGCGAAATAGCTCTACCGCTGCAAGGTGTTACGGGACCGAGACCTCTCTATATCCTGACTATCTGGGGAATCCATTTGCTATCTATCTCCCGGTCACCATGACACTGCCGTTCGTACTTTCTGCTTATCTGTTAGCGGCTAGTCTGTAAGATACTGTAAGATACTGTAAGTTTCCGGGCATGTGTACAGCAGCTGGCGGTCAAGGTCCAATAAGAAAGCTCAAAGTACAGATAGCAGGCAAGATAACATCCCGATTGCGCAGGTCTCACTTCCGGCGGAAAAGTTTGTGAATTCCCCGGTGGCGGCGTCTCTTCTATGGCATAGCAACCTATCGACAACAATATAATTTCGGTAATTTGGTGCAAGCTGTCTCGCCGTCAGCAGCGGGGTACGGCTGAGAGAACATGCACCAGCCGCTTAAATTAGACGTGGGGAGTTCCTGAGCGAAATGCAGACGGCAAGGTCTGGCTGGTGGCTGGCAGACATCCGATTAGTAGCCGCCGACTAATCGGATAAAGTAATAGGGTGGCTTGTTTGGGAAAGAAAGCAACCAGTATTGTAGATCCCTAACATCTTGCTATTCACTGCTGAAATTTACCCGCTAGAACAGTTTTGACAAAGGAAACTGGTACACACTTGTTCTTGATTTGGCGCTTATCGAAAGTTGCAAAACATCTGGCCCTTAAGTCAATAACTATGAATGTGGGTTTATTCTACTTACTCTTACGTATACTATAAACCCATGCAGTCTTGCAAGTTGCTTTGTAGGGGCACCAACTCTTTAAAAAGACAAAAATTTAGGTATTCGACTGCGACAAAACTGTTGTCGCGGCATAGCGTGTTCTCTGTCGTCTGTTTTCCTGCTTATTAATTATTTTTCCTTATTACGCAACACTATTTCTTCGTCTTCCTTCTCTTCCGTTTCCTCTGCTCTTCCTCCTCTTCGTACTTGGCTGCGATAGCTCCAAATGCAGCACGATGACGGTTGGCATTGCCAGCTATGAGCGCCTGCAAGCTTGCTAGACTGCCGTCACCCGCCCCACGCTCCTTTTTCTCCTTCTCAACCTTCTCTGCTGCTTTCTCTTCCCAACGACGCTTTTTCTCCATCTTCTTCACATTCTGTTCTCTCTTCGAAACATATGTGTGCCATTTTGGAATGTCCTTCTTCGAAATTTCCCCATCGTCAATCAGCTCTTGGCAGATATCAAACACCCTCTTTTCCTGCTCGATTGTAAACTCTAGATGTATCACTACTTCAAACAATTTTGACATGTCTCCCTTCAGGGCAAGAAGCTCTTTCTTTATGTCTTCTTTTTCCTCTGCACTTCCCTGGTACTCCTCTCTGTCTTTATCTATCATTTCTTTGCTGATCGTGTCAAATTGAGTTCTGAAATAGTCCGTCCAGTCAAAATCTTCTGCTTCTGCATCGCCAGAACCAAGGTTGATCACACCGGTCCGGTCATATCTTGCTTTCTTTTTGGCATCACTGAGTACCATGTAAGAAACCTGGACACGGTCGAACTCTTTCCTGAACCCCGTGTTTTTGTCAGGGTGATATTTCAAACACAGCTTGTGATATGCACGCCTGATATCCTTCTCTTCACATTCTGGATCAACACCCAAAACCTCATACGGGTTGATATCTTTCATACCTTCGTCGGCCGTCATACTGGGGCTTTGTTGGCTCAGAAGACCTCAATGTCCATCCCGAAGGGAAAGAGAAAAGACGCCAAACTGTAGAATCTCTATCACCATCACTAGCATGGTCCGTTTTTCATTCCGCGTTTTACATTTGACATAAAACTGCCGGATTCTCCTTATCGACTAGTTTTCAGTCACTATGTCCTCGATCTGTTAGGATTGACATATTTCTATATATTTACATCTTTCTATATTTGTTTGTGAATCGCACGAATAAACCATTCATTAAGGTAATCCCTTTGAGGTTAGATTCTTGCAACTGGTCCACCTGGAGATGATGCAGTTCTTGCGGTCAATACCTCGACACCGTCTTCGGTGACAAGCAATGTGTGTTCGAATTGGGCGCTGGCCTTACCATCAGCAGTAGTCGATGTCCATCCATCAGGCCACATCACATCACGGTAAGAACCCAGGTTAAGCATAGGTTCGATAGTGAAACAGATACCAGGTTTACACGTTCCAATTGCCTTGTTTCTAGCATAATGTGGAATGTCTGGCTGGCAGTGGAATAACTCTCCAACGCCATGTCCGCAGTATGTTCTGACAACGGAAATGTTGTTGGCGTCAGCATGCTTTTGAATGATGTTACCAAATTCACGAACAGGAGTACCTGGTTTGACGGCCGCGATGGCATTGTCTAGGGATTCACGGGTAGTTTCAACAAGACGGACAAGATCAGGGTCTGTCGTGGCTTTTTCACCGACATAGTATGTTTCGTTCAAATCTGCATGAAATCCGTCCTTGTATAGCGACACATCAATATTGACAATGTCTCCATCTTCCAATTTTCTCTTATCTGGGATACCGTGACAGATGACTTCGTTAACTGAAGTACAAACGGCCTTAGGATAGTTGAAATAATTCAAGGGCGAAGGGTACGCCCCACGCTCGATTGTTGCCTCGTGAACGATTTTGTCGATCTCATCAGTAGTAACACCTGGTTTTACAGCGGCACCTGCCAAATCCAGAACTTCCCTACCAAGCTTACAAGCAAGACGCATTTTCTCAATTTCGTCTGCATTCAAGACTCTGATCTTATTGGTACGATCGTTCTTCAATTCCGAAATAGGTTCACCATTCAAAGCGTAGTCTGGTTTTTTGATACAATCCGGAACTGCACGTGTTGGGGTTAGGGGGTATGCTGGCTTAACAGTACCACGGTAATCGTACTCTGGAAATGGGTTGTAAGAGTCAACACCTGCCTTTGCATGGATTGCCTTGTGCTGGGAAAAACTTCCCCGGAAACATGTTGAGTTGCAAAAGTATTCATGCAACCCCGCCTTCAAACAAATTGGACATTTCAGGTTTGAGGTAGTAACTTTACCGCAGTTTGGGGCAGCACAATGTCTTTGAGTAGCTGCAGTAGACATATTGTTTCTTGATGTATTTTCTATATCTGGTATTGCACCGTAATGTTACCGTATTACTCCGAAGCGGTAGAGAGGGCAAAAAAAGCTACAAACGCCACAGAGATGTGTAGTAAAGCAAGAAAGAAAAAAAGACGATTTCAAAATAGACCGCCATGAAAAAAAAACAGACTTTTTTTGTTTTTTTCTCTCCACCATATTCTAATTCATCATGTTTAGCCCTTGGATTGACTAGACTTTCGTGTGCAAACAGCGGACCTTGTGACCAAGAGTACATTGAAGGAGAGCTTAAGTAACAACGGAAACATCATGCCGGTTGATATGACACCGATAAAGGGCTTTCTGCCGTTGCCTATAGCGATTCCAGCTGTGTCGAATCTTCCACCATCAATACACCTCTGTTACATCAAGCCACATATGAGTAAAGAGCCTAACGAACAGGCCGACACAACTAAGTCCCTATTTCTCATCAACCCACTACCTTTTTGGACGTTGGATAATGTCAAGAAACTGTTCCGCCAGGTAAACACCGCCTCACATATAGAGAAAATACTTGTTCGTGAAGCTATAGATACCTCTCGAGTTTCCTCCAACGGATCTGGAGTGAACTACGATTTGCATATCAATTTGAGCAAGCTAACGAATGAAGACTACGGATGCGAGTTAGAAGAAAGTGAAAGATTACCGTTTGGAAGTAGCGTCATTACATTTTTGGATCGAGATGGATTAGAGTTGTTTTTGTCCAGCGTGAAAAAGATAAAGAAAGCTTTGGAATGGGATGTAACAAGTACTAGTAGCGAAACAGGATTACAAAAATATACCAGGATACCATATGTGGTAGACAGGAAAGTTGCAGAGAAAGAGGTGGCAAAGACACTGATCGATTTCCAGCAACGTGAAAAGAAGGCGGAAGAAGAGGTTCAAAACATGAGAGAGATTGTCGACGAAGATGGTTTCACGTTAGTCGTGGGTTCACAGAAGAAAACCAAAACTGATATACTTGGCTCCATGAAAAAACTTTCTGATCTGGAGAAAGACGAAGTGCATGTTAAGAAGAATAAGAAGAAAGAGAAGAAAGATTTCTACAGATTCCAAATCAGAGAACGTAAGAAGCAGGAGATGAACCAACTTTTATCTAAGTTTAAAGAGGATCAAGAGAGGGTGAAACAAATGAGACAAAAGAGGCGTTTCAGGCCATATTAGGTTACATAGTAAGAAATTTATTAACGTATAAATACCTCGATATAGTAAACGTAACATGGACTACTGTGGGTAAATTCACAATCTTCCGCCAGGAGTTTCGTAGTCTTCCGAATTCACATATCCTGTGTCATCGGTATCTTCAACTTGACGAAGCATCATGGAGGGAGATAGGCCAAGTTCGCTTAGTTCTTTAAAGACAACGACAGGTTTTTCATCGTACCTTAAAACACGTTCTTTGTCACCACCGTAACAAATAATGAGCACATAGTTACGCCACTCACTCTTATCTAGTTTGTGGCTTCGCATAGCTGCTTGCAAGATCTTGTAGCATGGGTCCTCAGTTTTAGCCCGTAGTTGCTTGAGAGTATCCGTGGAGGCAGGCGTTGCAGGTGGAATATTGTTGCTCGGATTCGCTGTTTCTGACTGCTGTGACGACATACGTTTGGAAGAACGAGAAGGAATCAAATTTGGTGAAGACGAGTGACCATGCAATTGGGTAAGATGAGATGAGTTTCTATGCGGTAATGCGGTTGGTTGAGTCGATGTCTTCTGTGGAATTGCGCTCGAAGAGATGGACTTGGGGTATATAGGTAATGGAACCTGTTCGGAAGACATCGAGGAAATCGTTTCAGAAGAACTGGCTCTTCTGTTTGCGATAAACATGCTTCTCGAAGGTGATGCTGATGGGAGTAGCGTACTTTCATTTTTAACGGATTGACTGTGTATCGGATTCGGAGAATGTCTACCTATTGGAGCAGGCAAGGGTTTCTTGTCCTGGATCTCTTTTAAAACAGGTAGCATTTCCTCTCTTAACTTGTTTATCTTCGTCAGGAGTGTTCTGTACTCCTTGTTGTTCATTCTCTCCTTGTCGGTGCTGTCTTCTCTATCACTCTCAACATTATCTCGCTCTCGTCCTGACATTTTGTCAATCAATTGAGAAGACGTTTCCTCCACAATACGCTTCGATACGTTTTTGATAAGAGAAGTTGAAACCACAGTGGCCTGAAGCTCGGAGAGAAGTGGGTGCTCGTTGTTCAGGTTCAAAGAACCCAAATGAGGATTTTTCTTAATCAAAGACGTGCTGATGTCGTTGAGGATTTGTAACCGTTGTCTCAAGTTGGATATTCCCATATCCTTCAACTCTTCTGAATTGAGCAGCGGAAGCGCCAACCCAGTGATATTGTGTACACGGAAACACTCTAACACATCGTCAGGCTGTTGTGAGTTTTTGAGCCACAACAAAACCTGATCATTTTTCCAAGACAACATGAATCTTTTCTGCTTCTGAGCTGGATTCGTTCAAAAAGCGTTGCTTGCTGCTCCGATTGTCTCCCTGAAGAAACTACCTAATATACACTCCCCTTCAACAAATTGCGCTCCCGTTGGTCCAAAGCATCAACATGTGACTGTTGAATGCGATCGGGTTTCTCTGCCAGGCACAATCAGCTTGTCATCTCCTTCTTCATCGCTAAATTTGGATCGAACCCCAACCCTTCGGGTCTAGGCCCACGCACCACAAGGACGCGACAGAGTTTTGTGTCGCGCAACACGATGCGTGATAGTATCCGTTGCCTAATAGGGTAATTCTATTGTGTGTGTTGACATTTGCCCGCATCAGGTAAGCTTATTGAGCAGTTCGTTCTCCGCCAACAGCTCTTCGTTCGACCTTCTGCTGGGGACTGACTACAAGTGTAGCCAGGTTGGCACCTGCTGTCAAAGGCCCATAATTTCAGGATTACTTTCCCAGTCATTTGTGTGCTTTTTCCTTTTTCTTTTTATTTTTTTTTGTGTCGTCCGGCAGCTATCCAACAACCAATGCTCACGGACATTTCCAACAACCTAAAGGTGCACAATAGTACCAGCACAAGACCACAGGGAGAGCTGCATCAACAGATGCATCCAGCTGCCTTGAGACCACTGAGAATTGTCAATCGGAGAGCTTCAGAAAAGACCACTAACGAAAATATCATATCTGTAGGGAGGGGCTATCCAAAACCTATTAATTCGTATGGCAATGGCACTAACAGCAGCAGCTCTGTTAGGAACATCGGTCTTTCTTCTTACACTAGCGGCAACAAGATGCTTGACGCACCAAACTATAAGTTTCCGAGAATTTACGAGCACGAAACAGATATTTTGTTTCCATTTTACACTTGCAGAATTGACACAGATCAGAAAAACCTGAGAATAAACGAGATGAAAGTTGATTTCACCGCCGATGTGAATATCCATAAAAATATCACCAAGAAGTACTCTAAGCCGATCGAAGTTGGCGCCATCGAGCCCAAAAGATTGTTTAAGAATGAAACGCAACAGCGGGCCCCAAGCTCCAACATATTCTTCCGCTGCAACACCACCACCAACAACGACGACCCTATAATGGATTGCTTTGTCCATATGAAAAGCGAGAATCAGCTGCGGTTTGGCGATTTAGTATTGACTATAGGAAAGGATGGTTCTGTTAGCAGCATGCATACACCGGAGGAAAAAGAAGGCGACGCATTTTTGCTTGGCAGAGGATCTGCAAATGAACAAGATTTCAACGATGAGGTTTTGTACGCAAGTGACGAAGGAGAAGGAAGCAGATTGGAGAACTCCGATCTTGATGTCACCGAGAGCGAGGAGTCAGATGTTGAGCTTGACTTGGACCTAGAATTGAGAGAGGGGGCAGATGATGAAGATGAAGAGCTAATGGAGGGGGACTTATCGATCATCAACAGCTCGCTGATTTCCCAAGGTGTTCCTCCTTGCTCTGTGAACAATTTACAGAACGGTTTTTTGACCAACGACAGAAAACAAAAGTCGGCTACATCGCACATGACGCTGTCTCCAGTGAAGAGAGCAATGTTGAACCGCCCGGATAACATCGCCTCCCCATCTTCCCCGCAGAAGCAAGATCTTCTTTTCAGAACGTTGAAAAACAAGAGTTCGCCAGTCAAGGCCCTGAGGAGCCAACGGTCTGGAGTCAACCTCACACAGGTGAGCAAGCCAAAGAAAAGCAAACACACCAACTACGCCAAGTGGGACAACTCCATGACCATCAGCGCCAAGGCGATCATGAAGATGGTCGACGATAGTTTGGTTTCGAGTGACACCGAGCTGTACAACCATTCGCACAGCTTCATGGCCATGAAGAGCTTGGGCAAAGGCAACCAGACACATGCGAAGGACGACGGCCTCAACATCAATGCTGCAGACCTCATCGGGGCGCTCAGCGGAGAGGTGGACAGCCCTCTCACCCGGAGGATGAAGGAGTTGAAGCTGCAGTAGATGGCAAGTTAGTTAGCAAAATGCCAGTGATTCCCCCCAACAGGTTACTTTCTTGTTTTTGTTCCTTGAGTTATTTATAGGATATTCGTGTAGTTTTATAAAATCTTAGTACTGCAAACAACAATGCATATTATATTACAAAGAAGAAAACGTCCCCTTGTCCGGGCCTCAGCGGACGGAGCTGTGCTCAAACTATAGACAGAAATGGTAATGGTGGTGGTGGCGGTGGCAGTGCGTAATGGACACGTCGTCCAGGCTGGTTTAACGCAGCGAAAGGGGTCCCTTCTAGTGCTGTCTCTTCCCGACAACGACGAAACCAGGCTCCGACTTCCTCTCCTCCCTCATCTGCACCTTGTCCTTGTACACCGGGGAAAGCTCGACCTTGACGAGCTCCTTCACGCGGGCAATCTGGCCTGCCTGCTGGGGCGAGATCTTGTGGTACACGGTCTGGTTTCTTCTCCGTAGCCCGAGTGACTGGAGGGTCTCCTTATACAGCTTTGGCAGCCCGATGGTGGATCTGAGCTGGGTGACCTTGAAAAACTTGGGAGCAGCAGACATCGTGAGTGTTTGTGGCAGCTTTCGTGTCTCTAGCTATGCTCTCTTGTACTGACTGGCCCTGCTTGACCCTCTCCGAATCCCGCCCAGGCCTCTTCAACACCTTTTCCACCCGTTCATGAAGCCGTTTTCAGGTGGAATGAAAAAAACGGAGAAGGGCCTCGGCACCGCGCGGTACGCACAGGGTACCCAACAGATGTGCCGCTGACGTAATCACTTTCCACTTTTTTCTCTCCGGCTCGGCAAAAACTGGGAGGAAGAAGAAGGATCCAGAGCTCAGCGGTTGCAGGGGCAGGTAGGCATTATTTACATGTTGAGAACGCCCAGAGAGACCACGAGCCGAGTTGTTCTGCGCATTCTGGGGGCTCTCTTGATCTTCTTCTGCGGCACTGACAAACAACTCCCACCAGCTCGAGACACAGCAGACCACACCCGACACGCTCACATCTCTTAGTTCGTCGAACGCCCTCCTCCAGGGGTCAATTATCTATCAGTCACTATACATACAAGCACGGTGGTAGTGTGTGTTTTTCGTCAGCTACGACATAACATCTGCACACCGGACGCAGTGCCACTCTCTGTTTGTTATCGTCGTCGTCGTCGCCTCCACGGACAGCCCATAGTCCTTCATCTGAAAGCTCAACGCTCCTGATTTTTCATTTCTCCTTGTTCTCTCCTTTTTCTGCATAGCATACTCTTGTCTGATATTCTTTTTGTTCTTTCTCTGATACACATATTTACAGTACACTTCCCCTTATTTTATTTCATTTTAGTTCATTTCTCCCCAGCATTACAATTGTATTTACATTTTCCCATTTCACTATTCCGCATTCACATTTTCCTTATACTATTACTATTTTTTATTACCTTTTGGTCCATTTATCACATAGCTTGCATACAGCTGGACACTTCTCTCGCATACAATGCTAGACCTTTTCAAAAATATCATCAGTAGGAAAACAAAGGAGCCGAAGGATCTGAAGGACCTGACAAACAACAAAAGTCAGAATGGCGACACCACTTGTCTTGACTCAGGCCCTCCTGCCCCTCCTCCTACTGAAACACAACATGAAGAGTCGCATCACAGCCCGGAATCGATCAATGTACTACTTGAAATCCACCCGGAGTTAGCAGACTACTATACAGAACTCCATACTCGCTACCTTCTCTCTGACAAAATAGGGGAAGGGGCTTTTTCTTATGTCTACAAGGCATACGATTCCAAGGACTCCCGCTATCTGGCCATTAAAATCATTGACAAGTCCAACATGAAGCCAGACCAGATCAGCTCAACATTAAAGGAAGTTGCCATCATGAGACACTTGAACCACCCAAACATCGTGAAGCTGTACACTTATCAGAACTCTTCAGACTCGAAATACTGCTTCCTATTTTTGGAGTACGTTGCTGGAGGTGAAATCTTCAATCAAATCATTAAGTATACATATTTCTCTGAAAACTTGACTCGCCATATCATAAGACAGGTTGCTTTTGCTGT
The DNA here is from genome assembly GCA_030563085.1 of Pichia sp. NRRL Y-27259. Classification (NCBI taxonomy): domain Eukaryota; kingdom Fungi; phylum Ascomycota; class Pichiomycetes; order Pichiales; family Pichiaceae; genus Pichia; species Pichia sp. NRRL Y-27259. The sequence continues at coordinate 41,223 of JAKUBB010000048.1, forward strand.
GAAATATTTACATGATAACGGCATAGTGCATCGCGATATTAAGCCCGAAAACCTACTTTTTGAGCCTTCGACGTTTATACCAAGGTCTAAGGAAGACCAACTAAAAGCACGGAGGAAGTCAGATGATGACAACAAAGTCGACGAAGGGCAATTCACCATCCAGGACGGAGCCGCAGGAATAGGTATTGTCAAGTTGGCTGACTTTGGTCTTTCAACGCTGTTGCAAACATCCAATTCTTTGGCCAAGACTCCATGTGGAACGGTGGGCTATACTTCCCCTGAACAACACATGAATATAGGATATGACAAGAAGGTCGATATTTGGGCTCTTGGTTGTGTGCTGTATACCATGGTGGTTGGTTTTCCTCCATTCTATTCTAACACCCAAGACTCAAATGATATAACCGAAAAAGTTATGAAAGGTGATTACCAATTCCTAAAGCCTTGGTTCGATGAGGTTTCCGATGGTTGCACAAACTTGATTTCAAACCTTTTAACAGTGGACCCTGCCAAGCGTTATTCGATTGAAGAACTGCTTTCTGATCCTTGGATAAACATCGGTTATGAAAGTGAAAAAAGAGTTGACTTGACAAGGTTATCATCACCAGCCGACGATGCCCCTAAATCAACATATGATAACGAACTATACAAGGCCTTTAGTGAAGATTTGATTAACAATTCCAACGTTGATGACTATTTTGCAGGCCATAAAATTACTTCTGATGAAGGTCAAATTATGACCCCCAGAGCAGAAGCTATAAAGCTCGTTTTTGATACCGCTAAAGATGTCCAGAAAACCGTGATGCCTTCGACTAGCTCGAGTAGGAATGCTGATGTAGTCGATACGATGTGCTTGAGCAAACCTACAAGATATATCTCTAACACTGAAAGTATAAGTGATTTGGACACTGAATCTGATGATGATTCTAGCTACAATGACTCCCAGGCTGAAAGCTTGAGATGCCATAGATTCAGTGCACCAATTAACATCAAATCAGATTTCAACGGTCGTAGGAATGAAGATGATGAAAATGACTCTTTAGACTCTGAAGAAATAGATGAGGATACAGGTGATTATCCAATAACGTTGACTTCACTTACGAAAATCAAAAGTCCGATGATGGTGAGAAGAGCAAATGCGGTCGAATCCTCTACCTCTTCATGCCTGTCTCCTGTTCATAGCCATGGTACAACGCTGACACTGACAACCCAAGCTAGTACCAGAGCCCCATCCATCAAGTCGCTCAAATCGTTCAAATCGTTCAAGTCATTTAAATCTACCCAATCTGCTACTGGAAAGGGGAAGGGGCATGATAAGAACGCAAAAAGTGGTACGGAAATTGAAGCAGATTCGAACAATGTTTTGCATACCAGAAATGGTAGAAAAACATCCATTTCATTTAATGTGAATCCAAGCATTCGGTCTGGTTCGCTGACCTCCAACTCTTCTCACCTTTCAGACCTTTCCAACTCAAGCGCCACAAGCGCAACAAGTGGCTCTTCAGGACACCTATCCAAGATTGGATATGCAACCCACTTGAATGAAGTGAATGAAGTTACAGACGGAAATGACAGTGATGTTGGCGTCAGTGAAGATGAAGATGAAGATGAAGAGTATGGTGAAGAGGACTACAATGAGGATGATGATGATGATGATGACGAAACGAACGTTGATATTGATAGTCACAACGAAACAGAAAACGAGTGGGAGGACAAGACCCCGTTAGCTGGCTATGGGGCAGGCGCTGCTCATTACTTGCACAAGTTGAGTCACTCGGAGTTCAGATCGAAGTGCCAAGCACACACTCCTTACGTTTTCAAATGTAAGAAAAACTATGAAACTGAAGATGGTTATGCTGGAGAAGCAGAGTCCCCGGAGGATGCACCACAGGGCAGCCCGCCTTCTGATCACCTCGACAACCAATCTTTGGAACAAAAGATGCTGGAACATGGTGTGGTTAATCTACAGCTAAATTCTTCTACCATATTAAGTAGAAGGAAACTCAAAACCGAACAAATCGAATGAGATACATATAAAGCAACTATGGGCACATACTTTTCTGTTTTTCTATTTATAAAGTTTATTTATTTTTATTAGGGTATCAAAATCTATAGTTAGGGTATAGCCAATCTAATAGAATTGTTTATGATTATATCGTCAAAAGTTGTGACACTCTGATTTTCGACTATTTCGGCATTGGCCAAGTCGTTATTAAAATACCGTTTCCGTCCTTCGTCGTAGGAAACAACCAGGCCAGACTGCAAATGTCTCAATGCTATTCTGTGTGCAGTTTCAGTTTCATTTCCGCCACGTATGTGGGCGACTTGAACCGTGTTTTTACTTCTACTTTTGTTTTCTATTGTCTCTTTCACCAGCTTAGGGATCTGTGACCATGGGTCAATGCCGAGCATCAAATACAAGCCCTCGAAAACCACCACTTTGGTTTTCCTTGAGACATAAATACCTGGGTTGACCGGATCTTTTGTCGCATGGTCAAAGTCTGGTATGCTTAGAGAGAACCAGGTATCATCAGTGAGCAATAGTTCCACAAGTTTTACAACTAAGGAATCATCGAATGACTCTTGACACCCTCTTCGACGCTTAAGTTCTTCATCTAGCACAGAAAGGGGTAAATGAAACCCATCCATTTTCAGGTGAATGGCAAATGGTATTTCTTCGTTCTCTGAGCCAATGTCCGACTCTTCATTATACTGGCATATTTGTGTTTGTGCTTTCCCTTTGCCCTGATGTATTATTGACGGTTGCGAGGGCACCGAAACTCTCTGTCGATTTCCACAATTCTTCCTTCCAAACTTTGCATTCAAATCTTTCGTCAACAATTCTGCAGATGTGCTTTTCCCGGACCCTGGTGCTCCATATATAAGTACTATAACTCTAGAATCCTCTTGTGAGTTATCTTCTTCTAGTTTCTCTAATATTCGGCTGCTAAGAGCAGTAACATCACTAGACTCAACCGGCATTTTCAATGTCCAAATGATCAACTGCTCTACTGGATGCACAGCTTGATTAATTCGGTCCGGTCCCTCTGCAATTGCCGAAGGGAAACACGCAAAACCCCAATAAAAAACGCATGATTGATAACCGTTTTGAGTTTTATGGCCCCGGCTCCCTGTACTGCGACGATTGCGCCGCAAAAGTGGAACATGAACGCAATGCACATTAGTTGCCTATTCGGGTAAGCCGCTGTTTGTCTATTATATTGCGGGATTAATCTACATAGAGTATGTTCAGAAGAAGAAGAAGAAGAAGAAGAAGAAGAAGAAGAAGAAGAAGAAGAAGAAGAAGAAGAAGGAGAAGAAGAGAACAAAGTTAATAAGACTAATTAGGTTATTATTGGCCGTTGAGAAAGAAATCAGATATCAAGCAATTTCCAGAGTCTGATCTTCCCCTGCTCATTACCGGTGGCAAGGAAACCGCCACTTGGAGCAAACGCAACAGAGGTGACTTTCCCGAGTGGTGTCACACCGGTAGGCCAGTTCTTGAAAACGTTACAGGATGGTAGATGCACCAGTCTCAAAGCGTCCCTCTTCGCTCTCGATGCAATACATAGGACCTGCGAGTCGTGGCTGAATTCCAAACTGGAGATGGTGGTCGTAAGATTGTCTATCGATTTCAACAATCTGTTGTCTTTTAATCTATCGTAGACGTTAACAAACCCTGTGTTGCTTCCCACGGCCAAAAACCTGTTGTTTGGCGAGACTCTTATTCTTGTGATACCGATACCTGTCACATCTGTCCAACGAGTGACAATGTTGTAATTGGACATGTTGAATTCCCAAATCTCACCGGCCTGGTTGATTACCATGAGTCTGTCGGATGTAAATTCAAAGTCCATGAGGGTGCCTTCCACTTTGAAGCCATGTACCCATTGTGCAGTCGCCACCGAGAGAATATTCACCCATCCTCCGTTACCGGCTAAGGCTATGAACCTGCAATCTCTTGATGCTTTGAAGTGTTCGAAAGAACGTTGCCTGATTTCGTGTCCGTACATTCTTGTGACCTTTTCAATCACCCCCAAATCGATGCTCCATTTAAACATGTATTTACGTCTACCACCAGACAAAATCGTCGTTAATCCAGAATCCGGGTTCTTCAAAAAGATACAGGTTTGGACCGGGGATTGTCTAAGATGTAGCGATGTGATCAAACTGTTGTTTTTCCCATCAATGTGATACACTCGTAGGGTTCTGTCAAAACCACCGGTGAGCAATAATGGCTGTGTCGGATGGAAGCTCATCGACTGGATGGAAGATTTGGAGAGTTTGGAAATATTGGCGTCGACAAGACGGTCGATGTTGAGATGTTCAGGATTGAGCAGCTTGGACTTCTCACTAGTTATGTTGTATGTCTGGTTTTGGGCAAGGAAGTCCATGAGAGGGTTGGAAGACGCCAATATCACTTGACTCTTCGAGGCCTTCACATCATCGTACAGGCCTTTACCAGCGCCGTCGGTTTCGTCATCATCTTCTTCGTTCTCCACCTTGTCATCTTCATATTCATGGGTTGCCCATTCTGGAACCTGGAAAATATTCTTGTACTGGACTTTCAAACGATCGATATACTCCAGACCGGGTATAAACCTTTCGTCCTCGGTCTCTCTCAATTTCTTGAGTCTGTCTATGGAGGTCACATCAATGACAAGCCTTTCATCGTCTGAATCGTCCCACAAATCTTCATCCGACGAGGCCTCGGATTCTTCGGCATCCCCATCGCCCTTCTCCTGATCCACATCCATCTGATCAGAGTCGGCTTCCGAGTCGTTGAAGAAAAGCTCGTCGTCTTCTAGCTTGCCCATCTGCTCATCATCCTGGTCGTTATCGTCGTCATCACCTTTGTCTATCTCATCGAATCCGTATTCTTGTTTGTTTGCTAATGTGTCTAGAAATTCGTCAGGCTCGGAATCCGAGTAATTGAACGGGTTGGCGTCATTCGTGTTGAAGTCATCTTCATCTTCATCTAAGTACAAGTTGTCGACGTTCTTAAGATTGTTGGCAAACCCGTCAGCGTCACCGAACACGAGTTTCTCTAGATATAGCTCTTCCTCGTCTGGTGCTGACACCTCCACGGGCTTGTTGTTCACTATTACAGTGATTAGCTTCGCACCTTCTTCTGTGGTCATACTTGTAGAGCTGCTGATACTTCGATGTCTGCTCTAAGCCGATGCTTAGTCTCCGATCTTCTCCGTTTCACTCTCCTCCATGTAATATATCTATGTAGTTAAGTGAAAAATTTACTGGAACCGAAAAAAAAAAAAAAATTCTGGTAAATGAAAAAAAAAGATAAAAATCATTATCTTTCGTCGATCGACGTAAAATGCACCAATCTACACGTATTATTAAACCAATTAGCAGGGAGGAGAAGGGGAGAGGTAGACGTACAGTGCCCGATACCAGTATAATAGTCTTTTAATACATGTCCGTTGGGACGAAAGTTAAACTGGAAAGCGCTTGTAGTAAATTTCCGACAGGTTCAAACATATCCACTCCGTAGAAGCAACGCAGTGCTGTGAGAAAAAAACCTGACGCTCAGCGACAAAGGAAAATCATGATACACCTACTTCAGCTAGGCTCGATGGCCAGAAGGGCCTCCTGAGGGCTTCCCACCTGCACCGAAAGAGAACTCCAGCATCCACTCACTAACCAACCTCACACCATGCGTTACACAGCGATAGCACGCAACATGTTGAACAACAACGGCTACTACGAACCCCACACATACAGAATGTCGCCTGCGCTTCTACGTGCACGCCAGCCATACTTTGTCAAAAACATGATTGGATTGGCCATTCTCCTAGCGGTTCCTGTTGGAATCTACACCTACACGTACAACTTCTTGAACCAGGACGACTTTGATGACATCCCTATCCCACCATTAGACGAAGACACGATCCACCAATTGCAGAAGGAATACGAAGAAGAAAAGAAGAGCGCTCTATGACGGGGTCCTTTTACGTATATAACATACTATCTGACGTGTACATATATAGTTTTAATAACCAGTTGATTTACTCTATTTTCGAAGTGTATGCGGCAGGTGCTGCCGGAACTACCCACGCCCTGCGTTGGACTTCTCCCTGGCAATTGCCCTCTCCTTGGCAATCCTTTCCTTGTTCTGGTACATGATTTTCTCCTCGTTGTTGAGGTTGAACTGTATGACCTGGTCCAACCTTCCGGCGTTGGAGTGGCCCGCCTTCCGGTGGTAAACGACGTCTCCTATTTTCGCTTGCCGTTCTGCATCTAGCCGCCCGGACTCCAATTCTTCCTGGTTGTGTTTATAGAAATCGGTCATATCGAATTCGGCGACCATGGCATCCTTGGGTACCGCCAGCTTGTCAATATCGGCCTTGCCTTTACCTCTAGCCGATATACTCTTATTCTCAAGCTCACTTCCTTCAACTGTGGTCGAACCTACTTCAATTTTATCGTTCAAAACCTTGTTGATGGCCCGGTTAATCTTTTCGTCTCGGTCGTCGACCTTGTATCTTTTCGGTTGCTCTGTTCTGGCCAGCTGGAACACGTTCTCTATGTCAATATCGATCTTGGTCTTCTTTTCTTCCCTGTTGTCTCCGCCATCTATTTCGTCCTCCTCGTAACATCTCTTCTTTGTTCCTTCATCATCTGTATCTGAGTCCGAGGACGAATACCCTAAATCCATTCTCTGCCCGAAACCAGGTATTCTCCTCCACGAGGCAAATACTCTGCTGGTTAACAGCAGATTCCGTAAGTAATGTAAATATGGATCAAAGAATGTGAAAAAACATGTCAGATAGATATGTCACGTGACATATACTGTATACATATATATATTATATATATCTTCCATATATTCTACATTATATTGGACAACCTGGTTAAACAGAAGCTCTGGATATCTTGTAGAAAATCTCCCTTAAGATGTTTCTAGATTCGTCTACTTCGTCGTCGTGTACTAGCTGTAGTAGGTTTATGCGCTCTTTTGGGGCGTACTGGTAAAGTTCTTTAGCGAAAGGCCGGAACTGGTGTTCGTCCAACATCTGGAGCCCGTCAGCTTGGTATTCAAGCTTCTGCTCACACCAGTACTTCTGTTCAGCAAGAGGAGGTAAGTGCTTGGCACCAGACCAGACACCAGCTACTGCAATGGCACTGGCTTCCGCTGTGAGGAAGAGGAGTGGATTATGGGCAATACCAATGTAGCATAGAGTGGGCTCCCCGACGGTAAACGTGTACAGATAAGCGTTGTCGGCCTTTGTGAGTGCATAGTTGGACTGACCCTTCTTACCAGAGTAGACACGGATGTAACTCCTGTCTCTGTTTTCCGGTATCTCCAAAAATGGATAAAACAAATGGTATCCTGTGGCAAAGAGGATTTTGTCGAATCCATGAACCACTTGGCCATCTTCAAATTCCACACCGCCGTCTTCGGTGAATCTCTTAATCCGGGCACATCGGTGGAAGCCAGCGTTCTCATCGTTCAAGATATCACGCATCCACTGACCAGGAGCGGCTTTTGCCTGTGGGGGTCTCACTGAGACTTTCGGGGAGTTGAAAGATAGCCAGATCTCCTTGCACTTCGGAATCAAGTACTGAAGCAAGTCTACAGCACTTATGCTCGATCCCACCAAGAGGACCTTTTTGTTTTCGTACTCGTCTGTATTCCTGTATGCCTTAGTGTGCGACACGCAGTTAGGGTGATTCGCAATAAACCTATCCATGTTCTCAACATATGGAATGAAAGGGGTATTGAACCTTCCGGTGGCAATCAAAACCGCATCGAATTCCTCCGTATACCATTTCTCTACACAATTTTCGGTGTCCAGCTGAACCACTACTAGGGTCCACTTGTTACCCTTCTTGTGGACTTTTTCAACACTGCTGTGGAACCTGACGTGCTTCCGCAAATCGTTGGCATCCGCAAACTTACTGAGATAGCTGAGGACATCTTTATGTGTGATGAACGGAGCATACGGGTTGGCGTTCTTATCGGCACCGCTGTCGATGTCATACCCCGACGAAAACCGCATTAAACTATCAGAAACATTTGTGAAGAGGTCATCATATAAACCGCTTTTATTCCACCGTGGCCTGCCTTCCATCACATCGGGGAAAACAGAACGAAGAAACGGTTCTTCCACGGAGCTTTGCAGCAACGCTTCCTCCGTAGGAGGATCCAAACTTGGTCTAAGGTTTTCAGGTGTGGAGTAACTCTTCAGGTCGGCAGGGAACGCAGGGTCAGTGCTTTCCGAGTAGTTCCACGTCCCACCAATGTTGCCGTTCTGCTCAAAAACAACGATTTCTTGAAAAGCCGGATCCACGGGGAGCTTGTTTTCATATGTCCGAAAACTGTTAATCAGGGAACTTCCATTCTTCGTCGTGTGCAAGAACTCATTCAACGCTACCAATCCACTGGGCCCGCTGCCAATGATGGCGATTTTGTCAACGTGCATCGCCGAAAAATGTTGTGGTAGTGCTGCTCTTCTCTCTTCTCTCTTTTCAGCGCTTGTCTGGCTCTCCACACCTCTTGTGGACCGACAACCTTCCCTGGAGAACTGTATCCCCCGCACGTGACGAGGGAGAAGTTGATCTTTTTTTTCCTCCGTATCTGTAATTTTTCATCTATTCTCCACCTCCGGGCTTCTACTGCATGTCAAGGCCGGGATGCCGTAGTCATACAATAGAATTTCTTGTTAGAGCTCAGTCATGCTCTGTGATATCTGCTCGAAAACGGAGGCCAGATACACATGTCCGAAATGCTCAAGCAAGTATTGTTCGTTGGCTTGTTTCAAGACACCGGCACACTTGGAAAAGGATGGTGCAGCTCTCAAGAAGCAGGCGGAAACCACAAGCAAACCAGTTGCAGAGGATGATGTGAAAGCAGAAACAGTACAGAGCCATCAGATCGAGGATCCGATGCTTGCAATGCTAATAAAAGAATCCCAGTTTCAAGAATACATTTCGTCTCCGGTGCTCCAATTCCACATATTGTCCCTACTTGAGATTCTAAATGACGTCGGTCTTACCAACGAATACTCCAAGGATGGAAGGGTTGAGATAGCGAGCCGGAAACTCAACGGCTTGCGAGAAGGCGGAATAGAAGGGAACGAGTATGTAGAGGAGTTTATTGGCTGGCTGTTGAATTGGATGGACGAATATAAGGGAAAAGGCGCTTCCGGTTGATCGGATACTTGGATAAGAGGTATACACAGGGCTTACACAATAAACTTATTTTTTGGCACACCTTGGATGTTGAGATCTGCAAGGTCGATCCTATACACAGCTGCACCGTTGTCGTTGGTGTCCGGCTCGTCGTCCTCACCCAAGTCGGCACTGGTGACATATAGCGTCTTGAAATCCTTGTCGCCAAACGCACAGCACGTCATGTTTTTGGATGGGAACTTCCACTCCATGTCGATCTTGCATTCAGGGGTCACTCTGACGACCTTATTGCTGCCCCAGAGCGCCACGTATAGGTTCCCGTCTTTATCGATGCATGACCCATCCGGGGTGCTGACGCCGGAAAACCACGGTGTCTTAGAGTCGAGGTCGATTTCAGCCGTCTCAGGATTATAGTTGTACTTGTAAATAGTCTCCTTAAACGAATCAGTCCAGTACACGATGTTTCTTGACAAGTCCCAGTTGATGCCGTTCGGAATGCCGGCGCCTGACCAGAGCTCCTTGAGCTCAGACTCTTTGTTCTTCAATAACCACATGCTTCCTAAGCTTTCCTCTTCGCTATCGTCCATCGTACCGACCCAGAACGACCCGTCTGGTGCAACAGACCCGTCATTTGACCTCAACTTTTTGCCCTTGGCGATGTTCCCGTTCGGAAATTCCCTTACGTTCTCCACTTCGCCCGTTGCAAGGTCGAGAATGGATATACCGTCCTCCACCCCACAAATCAGCTTGTTTGGATCGGAGGTCAACCCGATCACACCCACAGAAGCGCTGACGACGTAGCTGTTTGGAACCCCAAGGGGCTTATTGGCCGCATTTGGGGACACAAACACTGAGCCGGCTGGTATGTCAATGTAGTAAAGGGTATCCGTTCTCTCGTCATAAGTGATTCCTTCCAAGAGCTTTCCGTGGGGAATTATATGAGAGGAATTGACTGTAAAGCTTGGCCCTGCCATCGTTATCGTTATCGTTATATTACTTGTTATTCTTACTCTGCACGTTTGTAGTCGAGCTGTTCAAGGTGCTGTTCTGGCACAATGCAATTGGATGTTTCGCTTGGTGTAGCACTAACAGAGCCGATCTCTATCCGGCAGCTTGTCCCATGCAAACAGCTATCCGAGCTCTCTTCTTCTATACACTGTCTGCATCTTCCGAGTCGCATGAATTTTTCCGGCAGCGGGGCAGCCTCAAAAGACTGGAACTGCTGGATATGGATATTCGAGAAGGCATGTATACTGCCACGGTTTGTGACTGTCTGTTGGGAAGGGAGGAGGCTCCGTACATAAGAAACACAGCAACATGGAGAAGTACCATTGCTCACTGACGTCCGTCCCTGCGCCCTTGGTGGTCTTCCAGGGGATCTCGAGCGAATTGAGACCGCAGGCGCCGAAACGACGTGTCAGAACGCTTAAAGAACAGGCAAATGCGTTGCCGGAGAAGAAGCAGAACTACGGCGTGCAGTTTGAAATAGACAGGGAATTGGACGAGGTGAAAAACGGGTGTGTCGAACGTCTGGTGAATCTGATCGAGAAATGCAACGTGAATGATCGATTATGGTGGCCTAGCCAGGATAACAGCGGCCAGGCATCGCAGAAGCAACAGCCGTCACAAAAGCTGGAGAAAAGCTTGCTGAAACAGAAGCTGCAGTTGCAGCAATCCAGACAGCGCCTTCTTTCTTCTCTTAGTAGCGGGAGTGTGAACTCGAGGGGACTGTGGTTCAACATAAAGTATGCGGACAGCAAATACGAGATTGTGGTTAACGGAACGAAATCACCATTATCGCCATACAACAAAGAGGGTGAATTCTATGGGTCGCTGCTGCCACTGCAATGGTCGGAGAAGTATCACAGCTACATTCCATCGGTGTTCATCACGTTCTATGAGATCGGGGCAGACAAGAGGTGGGACGACTTGTTGATCAATGAAGTAAATAGAGTGAAGCTCAAGTTCTCCAACACAATGATCAAGTTTGTATGCATCCTCATAAATATGCATTCGACAACCACAGACGCGGACCGAATACATACCATTGTATCACGGATTAACATGAATCCCAACTCCCTTTTTGTGATAAACGGAGGAGCCGATGAGATTTCCAAGCGAGAGCAAACAGTATTTATTAGGAAGCTCATGATAGGCTTGAGACAGTATTCTAATGATTTCTTCAATGTACAAATCCAGAAACTCAAGAAAAGAGAAATCAAGAACGACCAGTATTCGGAGAAATTTTTCTCAGCAAGAAATTTGATAAAAATGGCATTATTTGAACAGATGAAGGGAATTACTGACTACTCCACAAAGCTATTAGAATATGCCTACGATAGGCTCTTGCAGTCTTTGCGATCAATTGACCCTGTATCTCAGCGAAATCAACACGCTGAGGCACGTGCTTGGCTAGATGTAATGTGCGTGCATATCGTCAGATCTTGCATAGTTTTAGGGGATGCCAATATCGCATATAGAAAATTCACTTTCCACGTCCAACAGATAAGAGAGTTAGACGCTGATAATTTCACATTCGAATGGCTGTCTACTCAGTACACTTGGTTGGGAGAACTATTAGAAAGTATCAACGAAAACATAATACCTGTCGACCCTATAATGATGCCAACTCTAGGATTGAAAGAAATCAGATACAACAGCTACAATATGCCACAAAATGGGCTCAACTTTTTACAGGCAGCAGAATATCGGGGTTTGGCCCTTCAATATGAAGACAAGGCTGGACCGGATAATACAGTCATGTTATTAACTGCTGCCCTCGATTCCTTCAACTTGGCAAAATCAGGGAAATTTTCAAGGATTGAGTCAAGGGTTTACATTTTGTTGGGCGACGTTTATTATTCGAAACAAAATTATAGTATGGCAGTGAACAATTACTTTGCCGGACTCTCAAATTATAAGCAAGAGTCATGCATGTTTATTGTGGGTTGCGTGCTTCAGAAGATCCTTCATTGTTATGTTGGCTTGTCTCAGGTTCGAGAAGCATGGGCAGTCTATATCGAGCTATGCTCTATCAATGATTCAGTTTGGAAAAAGGCAAACGCTTTGGAAAGTACGAAAACTTTTCTTGATCTCATGAAGGAGAAAATAGTTAGTTTGGACCTTGTCAATGATGATTCACAATCGATTTTGATGGATGAAATAAGAAACTCAAATGATGCTGACGCTGAGATTTTGGCTGCCCGCTCTAACAGTGGCGTACCGTATGTTAAGGAAGGCGTTTTTGACTTTAACGTAGGTATCAGGAAGTATACGAATATGATGAACGAAGGGGTTGACTTGCAAGTTCTGATACGGCATAAGGGCGACAAGATGATTTCTAGTTTGGAGATAAATAATCTGGAGATCGATTTAGGTGAGAATTCCGAGTTCAAGATAGTAAGAATCACTAATGGTGGGGAAAAAGATGATGTAAAGAATGCTCTTGGTGAAGATGAATCGAAATCAGTTGTGCTATATCGATTGGTTTGTGATTCTACAGATATCAACGAACATGTTACATGTCCTTTGGATTTCAAAACCATTGATGGACGAATTAACCGTAAATGCATCATTCTGCAGATCCACGTTTGTTCGGGTGTCGTTGGGAAATTTTATGTTCCAAGAGTTAGGATTAACGGAACGTTGAATGACGTTCAATTCAACACAGTGATAAACATTGCAGGTCTCGACAGTACATCACGGCCATTTCTGAAGTGGTTTGTAAAAGATGGGAAAGATCAGATCTTGAACAGTCATTATCCAACAAACTCATTCGAGATTCTCCCTAAAATTCCTAAAATAAAATGCAATCTCAAATATGACAAAGTCGGGTTTAATGGCCGGATTTTTCCCGTCTTAGTTAGGTTCGTCAATGAAGACACTGAGAGCCCTGTGAAGATCCATGTTAAAGGTGCTGCTGTTTTGAACAAAAGGTACGATGTTGTTGTGAAATGGGGGGAGCACCACACCGGTGAAAGTTTTGATAGCAAGGATATTTTGAAACCTGGAGAGGATGTCACTACTACATGTATGCTCGAAATGCCACAGATCAGTGGGCTACCGATGAGTACGATCGAGGGAGAGGGTGGCGGCGACGATGAAGTTTCCAACTGTAATATCAAGTTCCATATTGAGTATGAACTTCTGAACGAGGGAGTCAGCATTGAAGTGAAGAAAGAAGCTAGAGTGAAAGTTGTGGAGATGATTGAGTGGCACACAGAGCTTCGAGCTGACCAGCATGGCGAATTTCCCAATTTGTTCATCATCGACAAGAAGAAGATGCTTGACGTTGGAGCCAACATGAACATTCCTGTGCACACCAGGAAGTGGCTATTTACGTTGAACCTGCGCAATGTTTCATTTGAGGAGATGAACATCACGTCGTGCAAATTTGTGGTCCGTGGGCCGAAGGGTGTGATGCTAACGTTGACGCCCGAGGTGGAGAAGAACGAGGACGACGGCACAGTTTTGAAGAGCATGGGGGAGAAGAAGTTGAGGGTGTGGCTCGATGTTGTCTGTTACGAGAGGATCATACGATCCGTGCCCGTGGACGTGCAGTGTGTGATTGAGTACTACATCGACGAGATGAAGGATGTGGTGCAGCACTATCGGTTGGAGATGTACAAAGCGAACCTCCCGCACGTGGACCCACGGATGTTGGTGGTGGTGAACAAGGGAAGGCCCGAGGAGGAGCTGGTAGTGACGTACATCTTGGAGAACCCGACCGACCGGATCTTCCAGTACCAAACGAACTTGAACCCCATGAGCGGTGTGGAGATTGTCGACTATGTAAAGAGCATGCAGTTAAGTGTGATGCCCTTCATGCAGGAGAAGATCGAGTTTGTGTACCGGGTGGACCGGCAGTACCAGGAGGGCAGGGCTGAGATAGCGTTGCCCGAGTTCACACTGTACGACCGGCAGTTCCAGGTGTTTGTGAAGCCCAACGTTGCCGACGACCGGTTACGGTTTGTGGACGGGCATTTATTTCTACGGGAATGAGAGCCGGAACTAGGCTGGCAAGTGTTTTCTTCTGTTCTCTTTTCTTTCTTTCAAGACTTATATACATATATCGATGTCGCACGAGCAGCATCTGCTATAAATCGTTTGATTGTAGTAAAAGGAAGATAGATAGAACTTAGTTGATCTTCAACAACTCAACGTCGAAGATAAGGGGAGACATTGGAGGAATCAAACCTGGAAAGCCTCTTTCGCCGTAGGCCATAAGAGGAGGAACGGTCAATCTGGCCTTTTCGCCAAGAGACAACTTGGCAAAGCCCTGTTCCCAGCCCTGGATGACCATACCCTGGCCGATTCTGAACTGGAAAGGTCTGTTTCTGTCGACAGAGGAGTCGAATTTCTTGCAATTGGTCAACGTGCCCGTGTAGTGCACGGTGAGCAGGTCGCCTGACTTAGGGAATGTCTTCCCGTCACCTGGAGAGATGATTTCGATATCGAGTTTGTCTGGGGTGGCGGTGGACATGTTTCGTGTGTAGTGCAGCAGCGGAGAGAGGGTGGTCTGTCGTCTGTACAGAGGAGAGAGGGTCCGGGAGAGAAAAGACACGGACATGAAGTGGCTGGCACCCAGAGCTTCTCTTCTGGTCCCTCCAGGCTGCCCGCTGGCGTCCGTCCAACATGGCCGTCCTGGCCGCCGAGGCGGTCGGGGAGAGTTACAGGCGACGGACAGCCAGCGAGCCTGTCTCGCTCTCGGCCGCCTCTCGTGTCAGAAGGTGCGGGGGGCGGGCGGCTTGCAGAGGCGGGTTGCTGCTTAAGTCTGAAGGCAAACGGGAGGCAAAACGGAGTTGGAGGACAGGGTTGAATAGGGATGGGGGGCCATTGGGACGGCCGGAGCAAGGCAGAAAGACAAACAGCGATGACGAACTTGCATCCGAGATATTTGGCATCGCATGTGGCGAGGTACTCGCCAAAGGCAAACACGGTGGAGTTGTTTCTGGACTACAACTGCAAGTTTTCGGCCAAGATGTTCAAAAAGGTGCAGGACGAGTTGGTGCCCTTGCTGGAGAAGCGGGGACTTGGCGAGAAGTACAATCTTGTGTTTGTGAATGTGATCCAGCCGTGGCATGGGATGCAGTCGAGCGTGTTGCACGAGGTGTCGCTTGCGGTGGCCCGTGTGCACCCGGCGGCGTTCTGGACAGTGAGCAGAGTGCTCTTTGACCATGGCACCAAGTTTTACGACACGGAGGTGTACCGCAAGAGCCGGGCGGAGTTGACGGCAGAGGTTTTGGCGTTGCTCCGGAACGAGGCCGGGGCTGCCGTCGGGGCCAGCAGCGCCGAGCAGGAGGACCGCTGGCGGGCGGTGGAGCAACTACTCCACGTGGCCGGAGTCGACGAGCAGGGTCCGCCACGGAACGACGGGACCGGTGTCATCAAGGACAGCAAGTACTTCACGAGGTACCAGCGGACGCTCGGGGTGCACGTGACACCGAGCGTTATGGTAAACGGGGTGCTCGTGCCGCAAATCGAGAGCAGCTCGGAGGCGGCCGCCATTGTGGACATCCTCGAGAACGTGTGCAACTGGTAAGCTCTGGCGTGGAGAGCCAGATATGTAAGTGAATTATATATATATCGCTTTTATTGTTATTGGTGCTATACAACGGCTAGATATACAGCGTCCTCAGATCAACAAGGTCTCGATCTTGTCCTTGACGGCGTAGATTTGGTTCTTGATGGCGGAGGCGTCGTTGGTGGTGATGGAGGCGGCGATGACCGGTCTCGAGACACCGCACGCTCTACCAAGAGCCGTCTTGGAAGGAACGAAGACGTAAGGAACGTTCTTGTCTTCGCACAAGAGCGGCAAGTGGAGCAAGATTTCGATTGGCTCGGTGTCGGCGGCCATGATGATGAACTCGGAGATACCTCTGTTCAACGTCTTGGTGGTCTCGTTGGCACCTTTCTTGAGCTGTCTCAAGTTCTGGGCCTGTTGGACCAAGTCGAGAATTTGTTGGCTCAAGCCAGAGTCGGCAAGAGGAAACGCCTTAGGGTTTGGTGCGGACATTGTGCTAATGGGTGGTAGTGCTTGCGTGTGTGTCTAGGTTCCTTGCTGTAGCTCGCCTTGGGGAACGGAAGGGAGCAAGGGGGAAGAGGTGGAGAAGAAGAGGTGGTGAAGAAGATGAAAATGAAGGGAAAAAAAAGGTGAAAAAACATGAAAAAAAAGTCTGTGAAAAAATTAAAAATAAAAAAAATGAAAAATAAAGAACAAAAAATAAAATCAAAAAAAAGTTATGCTTACGTAACTGATTACGTAATTGCGTCGATCGGCGTAATTTTAGTCACTTTGGATTACGTCAGCTGGGTCGATTGTCCCAATTTTCCGGCAAGCCGCTGTTGCTTTTCGCCCGCCCTGCGAAATGGCTGCCTAAATTCCTTTCCACGAGCCAGCAAAGAGACCAGCCAGCTGCCTGCCTGGACACACGGTTGCCGTTGTTCTGAAGAGCCTGGTCCACGTCACCACCACAGCACTTGTCCGTCTCCGATCTACACCCGGTAACTCTCTTGCAGCCACACACACACACACACACACACACAATGTCTGATCTTTGGTACGTACCGCCTACTGCTGTGCAGCCCGGCCCCAGAACTGGCTCATTCCAGGCAGAACTCGTGCCTAGCTCAATCGATAATCGATACACATACTAACATGCCGCCATTGAAACTGTCCGTGTCACACTAATTTTGCTGCAGCCCAGTCTACGCCCCATTCTTCGGCTCAATTGGTTGTGCTGCCGCCATCATCTTCACCTGCTTCGGCGCCTCGTACGGTACCGCCAAGTCGGGTGTCGGTATCTGCGCAACCTGTGTCCTCAGACCAGACTTACTCATCAAGAACACCGTTCCAGTCATTATGGCCGGTATCATTGCCATCTATGGTTTGGTTGTGTCCGTCTTGATCTCCTCGTCGTTGAAGCAGAAACAGGCGTTGTACACAGGCTTCATCCAGTTGGGCGCAGGCTTGTCCGTCGGCTTGGCAGGGTTGGCAGCCGGCTTCGCCATTGGCATTGTCGGTGACGCCGGTGTCAGAGGTACCGCCCAACAACCAAGATTGTTCGTCGGTATGATCTTGATCTTGATTTTTGCAGAAGTCTTGGGTTTGTACGGTTTGATTGTCGCCTTGTTGATGAACTCCAGAGCAACACAAGACGTTGTTTGTTAGATCTCCAGACGGCTGCCCTCGCCGCCCGAGCACCCTCTCACTCATACACCCCTGTACTAAAAAAGATGTTCAATACACTACTATTACTCCCTTCACCACTACCACCCTAAAAGAAGAAAATTCTATATTTTACATAAAACAAATAATATCTATCAACATCTCGTCAATCACTCGATTGACGTGGAAGGACTATAAATAAAGTACCCGTTTGTTTGCGTACCCATCGGGAATCGTCCATCATTCGCCCCGTAAACTCAGATACCGGCTGCCACTGCTCTCTGCATCTTCGATGCCCTCTCGGTCCCAGAACCTGAGAAGCCGCCACGCCGTCGTGTACACCATCCACAGTCTCTGGAACAGCACCGCATCGTTCCCGTTCACGAAAACGTCCCCGTGCTCCTTGTAGTGGATGTAGTTCTCGTACCGAATCAGGTCCTTCCTGCTCACTATCCCAACAACGCTGCGGCGGCCGTACACAAACACTATCCGGGACCCAACCTCAACAAAGAGATCGAAAAGTGTGTACACCTAGGTGTTCATGTTGATGCTCAACACCTCAAATCCAACATACTCCTCGAAATCCCACTCTTCGTCTCCACTACCGCCATCATTGTCCGGTCCACGGCCAAGGCGCTGGTCGTACTGTCCATATTCGATCTCCTCCCCAACAACATCACTTAACTCTCTCAGCTTCCTCTTACTGATGAAACGCACAAACTCGTTCCCAAGATCAAACGCCTCCTGACCATCTCCAATGTTGCCATCCATCGGCTTCTCCCTCCGGAGACACTCGAATATCTCAAGTAGATCCGCATGGCTGATCACCCCCACAACACAGCGGCGCTTGTACAGCAACGGATACTCCCGCTTCTCAAACTCCATGATCTTCAAAATGTCTCTCTCGTACATCCCCTCGCAGTCCAAACCAATCACCTTCGGCACCATCACATCCCCAACAGTGACGGCCTCGCCTAGTTCATGCTCTTCCTTGGTGTCAATGAAGGGGAGACCGTTAAACTTGATCATCTGGTCGGCAATCCCGCCAAACCCATTCCCGCCAAGTTCACTGACAATTCTCACGCTGATTATCGTGATCATCGTAGGAATGATGTATTTGATGGCTCCGGTCAATTCATACATGATGACAACAACGGTAAATGTCAATCCAGTAATTCCGCTCAACGCGGCACCTGCACCGAGAAATGCATATGTCCCGGACGGCACACCAATGGCATTGCCATCTCCGTCGACAGTCTTGCCCAAAATCTCCTCAACCAATAGGCCAAGCATCTTACCAAACGTTGCCCCAACAGCCATGCTGGGTACAAAGATCCCACACGGTACCTTGCTTCCATAACTGATGCAGACCAAGATCATACGGACTATCGTTGCGTAGAACAACGTGAACAACGTCCACAACCATTTCGCTATAGTCGTATCTGACCTGTTTTGAGAAATGAGACAGATGGCATTATCGGTGTTACCTTCGTTACCACGACAGGAATCAAATAACATCTCCATCACCTTCGTCATATCCAACCTCATATAGATGTTCCAATACCCGACAATTGCTGAAAAGAGACAAAGCCAGAATACCTCGAAAGGACCACTAAACCTCCAATTGGATAAATATCTCTGTCTGAACGCAACGTATTTAATATTCCATTTCGAAATAACAATCCCGTATAAGCCTCCAAATATTCCTAGGATAATGAACCACACGATCTCACTCCAGATCCAGTCGGAATCATATCGAACTTCGAACATGACAATCTGCCCTGTTCCAAATGGGTTCCATATTTGTAGCGTTGTGATCGCCACTAAAGAAGTGTAGAAAATCTTCCATAGTGTGTTCAGCCTCAATCCGCTGCTGATTTCTTCAATCGAGAAAAGAACCCCTCCAATTGGACTTCCAAACGCAACAGCCACTCCTGAACCTGCACCAGCAGTGATAATATCCGACAACTGGAGTGGAGATTCGTTGAACCACGGCACAATCCACCTGGCAACGACATTCCCAACACAGGATGCGTAATGGACACTCGGTCCCTCCTTACCAACCGCCAATCCACTGGCAATGGTAAATGGTAGTGCCAGAGCTTTGATTATCAAAGTACTTGGCGACAAAAAATCCGGACGGTTGAAACCGGCCACAATGCATTTGACTTCACTTATTCCACTTCCAGCAGCGTTTGGTGCAAAATACACGCATTGGAAAGCCGCAAAAACACCGTATAGAACCGAAAGTACCGTGAATACCAGGAAGGATACAAACCCAAAACTTGACCAGTGCCTCCAATCTTCGTTCAAGCACGATTTCTCATCAAGAAAGAAATTGGCCGAACAGTACCCCATTTTGAAACTATTGAGCCATTCGGTCAAGACACTGAGAAACGCAGCAATTGAACCAATGACAATCCCTGTCATGGTCAAAACCAGCCAGATCTGAGCAGTGGTCCATATCCTCGATTTGATAAGCTGTAAGTTAGAAATTTCGCTGATTATCGACATTGCAGAGTACGCTGCTGTGTTCAACGATTGCAATGTGCCCAGCGATGTAGAACCTTCATTTGTCGCTGCGGTCCCTGGATTATCACTTTCGAGGAGGCCCTCTTCGATGTTAAGATCAATGGCATCCGCTGGTCCAGAGACCGACCTTCGTTTCAAAGCCTCATAGTATTTCCGATTCTCGGTCAACCTTTCCAGCGGCCAGTCAATTGTTGTAAACTTGTCAAAGCTCTTGCTCAAATTCTGAACTTCGGGGTTCGAATTGTATTCCTGTTGCCATACTGCCATGTCTCAATGTTCTTGCACCCTGGACCCAGTCTTTGGAACTTAACCTTCCTCTTCCTTTCCTATAGGGTCAGATCGAATATGTGTTTTTCCGAGGCTTGCAACTATTTTCTTAAACTGCCATGTCCATGATAATGAGGTGCGTGCGAAAAATGTATGTGCGTTCAATGTTTGCCAGCATTCAGACAGTCTCTAGACAATAATGACTCCATATCAGTTAGTGTTTGATTCGTTACTTGATATATTTAAAGAATAAATAAGAAGTTATATATATATATATTACTATAGGGAGATAATAGATAAATAAGCATGTAGGACAGAGTCACCAAAGTCTTGGGAAAAGACTTCGAAACAATGTCGGAATACAGAAAGCTTGATAGGAGTTATTATTATTGCAAAACAGCTCCTACGTGTATTTGTTTTTGAAGTGAAATGAATGAAGAATATGAGTGATGTTTTAATTCGGATTCTTTTATTGTTGTTGTGATATGATCTGAGATGATATGATGGTTTCATGGTTTTATATTATACTAAATTAGATGGATCTTTTGTGTTGTTGATGCCTTATGACTCTTTGATTTTAGCGAGAGGTTCGACTCTGTTTAACCAACAACCAAGGTTTCTGGATCTGCGAATTCGTATTGTGGGACTTCCAGGTTCAATGGAGCAGGACCCTTTCTAATTCTACCTGAGATATCATAGTGAGAACCGTGACAAGGGCAGAACCAACCGTCAAAATCACCGGCTTCACCGATAGGGACACAACCCAAGTGGGTACAGATACCCAACATGACCAACCATTCTGGGTTCTTGACTCTGTCAGAGTCGGCTTGTGGGTCTCTCAACTTGGAGATGTCGACTTCGTTGGCCTCTTCAATTTCAGCTGGAGTTCTGTGTCTGATGAAAACTGGCTTACCTTGCCACTTGACGACGACATTCTTACCTAATGGGATGGCGTTCAACTTGACTTCGACCTTAGCCATGGCCAAAACATCTGCAGAAGCAGACATGGTGGTTAAGAAAGCTTCGACGGTGGACTTGGCTGCGGCAGCACCCAACACACCGTAGGAACCGACCATGAAGTAGGTGAAGTCCCTGGACTTGTCAGAAGAACCCTTGGAGCTGTTCAAATAGTGGGTGAAATCTGGAGAATCATATGTGGATTTAAAAGCTGGAACGGTGGCGGAGATAGATCTGGTAGCTTGTGCTGTATTATAAGGAGGAATCAACGGAAGGGGTGTGAAATGAAAGAAAAAAAATGTTAGTATCTTGTGAACCAATCAAATTACGACAATTTCTGCTTATGTTTCCTGATCAAAGGATTCTTTGCCCCCTGCTTCACCAAGTGAGACACAGAGCCAACAGAATATAGAACGTAACAGAATATCCACTGACGTGAGAAATGCAGTTCCCTGGATATCATGTCATTAATCTCTTGACAATTTGCGACTTGGTATGCGTGAGTGATACAAATATAGACAGAAGGCGACAACACAGCCAAAAACGCTCTTACGTTGGTATGTAGATATTTATCCTATGGACGTAACACAAGGAAGACTGTTCTCCTCTCGACTGTGCTGGGTCATCTCATCTGCTTTGTTCTCTTTTTCTCTCTTTCTCTTTCTCTCTGATGCAGGAAACAAAAGCCGGGCGAAAGGCTAGCTGGACATACCTAAACCAAGACTTCTTGCACTTCTAATTGACAATCTGGACAACATGGCGTGTGTGTATACTTTGTGCTGATGGGGAGTAAAACAAAGGCGGCAACAGGACCAGGGAAGCACAGCAGCAGCAACAAACAACAAGTCCTCATGTGCACTTCTTTCACCTCGTTTCCTCAACACACTCCAGGTCAGATGCGTCCCCCATAGTGAGGCCCTCTGCCGCTCTCACCCTCCCCGACCTCACCCACCCTCACCCTCACCCTCACTCTGTCCTTCCACAGTTCTCTCCCGCTTACGCTTCCTCTCTTCCTCTGCCGTAGTGGGGAATAATGCCATAATACTCGTTCCTCATTGGCCAGTCGCGCATCCGTGCACCGTTAGCGGCCGGCGGCCTTTGTTGATGCTGGCCCTGCTGACGTAAGCTACCGGAGAAGAAATCTTTGTTGATTTCCCGCGCAATTTCGATTCTGGCATTCGTCTTAAGCTTCTCGTAATGGAGTTGCACGTCTCTCACGACTGCTTCGTGTTCAGCGTCAAGTTCTCTCTCCATGGCAGCAACCCGGGCCTCTGTTTCATGGACAATGCGTGTAAGAACGCTCTTGATGGGGTCGTCGGCGGCGTCGAGGCTGTTGAAGACGAGGGTTCTGCCAAGCTTGCCATGGTCGGGCGGTCCCTGGCCCGCCTGCTCTGCTCGCTCGTTATCGGGCTCCTCGATCTTGGTAGCCTCGTCCGAGAATGAGGGCTCTTCGTCAGCGTTGTCTTCGTCGGCCTCGACCACAGCACTCGAGGAGAGGATGCAGGCGACGTCGTGCTGTTGCTGTTCTGGCTTTGGGGTCCGGAAATCGTGGACGGCGTCTCTGTCCTCCACGGGGGAATCGACATTCGGAGAGGATCTGGCGACTTGCACTTCGGTAAGCTCCTCCCGAATTCTCTGTTCTTGTCTTGTGACCGGGTACGCGTGTGACTCGGGCTGGTCGTGGCGGAGCTGTTGCTGCTGCTCAGGTGTTCTAAACTCCTCGTCGACCGTCTCTTCAACCTCTTCCTCCATCTCCTCCTCTTCGACCGGCTGAGCTCCGGACTCCTTTGTCACGTCGATCTGCTTCTGCACGTAGCGGGGCGGTTTGTGCACATACGCCTTAAAGCTGAAGTTGTTGTTCTTGCGTCTCCCGTACGTTGTCGCCGGCTTCTTTTTCACGATGGAGGCAGAGGAGCCCGTATCCTGCTTGGATTTATTGTTGATCATCTGCGAAACACGTACGGGGGCTCGTTTTTCTTCCGGCTCCTTCTCCTTTTTCTTGCCCTTGGCCTTTGCATTGCCTTGGACCTCTTTCGCTTTGCCCTTGGCCTTGGCCTTGACCTTCTGTTTCCCCTTCCCAGAGCCTCTTTCTTCCTCTGGCTCTGGCTCCGGCTCTGCTCCTTCCTCTATTGGCAATTCCCAAAATGACTGGTTGACCGAGTTGACCACTTCATTTGCTTCCACACCGTGCATATATTCGTCTACGTCGTACGCCCCTGCCCTTTCTTCACCTTCTTCCGCTTCTTCCTCAATGCCCTCCATTTGTTCTGGAGCCTCCTCCTCCGTTTTCTCTTCCTCTGCGTTATCTTCCTCCTCGTGCTCATCTTGAAATCCGCCAACACGAATCAAGCAGGATTTGTAAATTCTAGGCCTTGTATCCGGATCCATGACTACGCTCATACTGCTTGTCTATTTGCTACCCTTTTTGCTGTGCTAATTAAAAACAACAAAACATGCAACAAACGTTTTGTTTGAGTCCTCAACACAAAGCAAAAGAAGTCCGAAATGTCGTGTAAGCTGGCTGAGCATTGAACTTTAATTTTTCGGACTCTCACCTCGCTCGGACTTTGATTAAACCTCAACATCGAGAAACTACATATTACAGGGAAGGCTTAATCTGCGTAACTGGGTGGATGTATTTAGTAATCCATGCTTATAGATTAGTATAGGTAAGTAGTAAATTTGTAAACAATGTGAAAAAAAAATCTAGAAGAAAAAGAACCAATATACAAATTGCGATTTTTTTTGCAACGGTTGTTGTTGCCGAAAAGGAAGGAGTGTAATAGGTGCAAACTTCAAGTAAAAAAGGAACGTAGAGTAGTTAGAAAAATGAAGTTTGAAATTGTGGAATCGAAAAAGAAGGTGTTGTTCATCATCGCTTGAGGAAAGCCAATGGAACAAAAATTGTATGACACGGGAGAACTAATTGTACAAGACAAACTTGGCCTTACCTGAAGTCACAGAAACAGTACAACCATCAGCACCGTTACCGTTATAAGAACCATTTTCGTAGACACATTCACCATTCACGGAACTTGAATCATCGTATGCAACAATCTTGACGTTGAAGTTAGCGGCTTGCCTATTGTTTGGGTTTGGAATCAAAGACAGATAAGCAATACCGTTAGTGTAACCTGCACCGAAGTTTAATGGAGCCCAGTTACCAACACCGGAACCTGCAGTACCCCAAACACAACCATCGGTCTGGGAGACACCTGCGTTGTTGACGTAATATTGGGCAGAAGTTTTCAAGCCTCTCCAGGTGAAGTAGCTGTCTTCGTCAACAGTAGTCAGGTAGTTTTCAGAACCAGCGTCAACAATGGTTGGGAGAACCATATTTTCGGTACCTGGGTAATCGGTTCTGCAGATGGCAACAGTCTGGTCAAGGTTAGAAACAACTCTGGCGGAATCAACACCCCACTCACATAGGTAGTTTGTGTCGGTGTTGGTTCTATAAAGGTAACCGCTCTTACAGTATAGACCACCAACAGAAACACCATTAGCAGGTTGGTTGGAAGGCCATTGGGTCTTCGACATACCTGCTTGACAGGAGTAGGAACAGTAGGTACCATCTTCACATGAGCCACCAGTGGAAGTATCATCATGGTACAAGCCGGACCAACCACCGAATCCAAGGTAGTCCAATGCCAAAACACCCTGACCACCAGGGAAGGTGGAACATGGAACTACACCGTCTTGGAACTCTTCCGTAGGATTAGAGTATGGAGACAAGTCGCCTGTCATAGAGGAGGAGTAGGAAGGTGTAGAAGAAGCAATTGAGCTTGAAGAGGCGGCAGAAGAAGAAGATGGAGCTTCTTGAGAAGATGAGGATGAAGGTGATGCTTCTGAAGACGAAGAGTATTCGGCAAAGGAAGAAGAGGCTGCGGCGGTTGTGGCGGCTGCAGAGGAGGAGGTCAATTGAGTGTCTGCTGCAGAAGAAGAAAGACTTGGAGCAGCTTGTTGGGAAACAGTTGGAATTGGGACGTGGGAGGTAAAGGACTCCTGATAGGTGTTACCATCTCCGTCGACGGTAACGGTGACGTAGAGGTAGTCATAGGCAAGAGCTCTCTTGTGCTGGTGGTGCATGTGGTAGTTAACTGTTGTGGAGCAGTCTTCGTCATTGTCGGACGCATGGACGTTCACCAACAACGAGGCGATTGATAGCAGGGATGTGTATGACAGTTTCATGGCTGCTGGCAATTGAGGGAGGCAAAGCAGAGGGAGGGAAGGGAGAAAAGGGCAGATGTTAGTACAGATTCATATCGTGTAGAAAGAGATACCGAAAGGTGTCACTGTCTCCATAGTCTTTCTCCAGCTCATCGTCTTCCTGCCCCGGCCAGGAGCATTCATTCATCCATTACGTAGGCCCCTCCGGGAGGAGTGGGAAAACACGCTTTTTTTCTCTCCTCGCGCATCACCATGGCAACCCAGCCTAGGAAAAATAAACGAGGAGGCGCTAGTGCGAAAGAAAAAAAAGGCGTGTTATTTTTGTTTCCATTTTTGGATGCAGGAATGCGGGTGCTGGGGGCTTGCGGTGCTGGAAAAGTGTTTGAGAAGTGTTTGACGACGGGAACGAGAACAGGGAGGCAAGGAGGCAAGGAGGCGGTGGGGAGGGCAATATGCGGGCAAGAGGGACATACCTTGAGTTTCGAGAGCACAAGTGTGTTAATAGTAAGGAATGTAAGTAGTTGGAACCTGTGTCGGAGCGCCGGACAGTAGTATCTTTAGCAGTTGAGTTGTGTTGTTGTCGAGGAGGACGCTGCGCTTGTGCTTCTTCTTGTACTTGAGGAGTGCTGTTTAGCTGTAAAGGAGTGACTAAGTTGGAAAGAGTACGAGCTGGCGAGTGGAGAGAGGAAAAGGTAGAGAGGGTCAGAGGCAGAGGATGGGAAGGGAAGGGAAGGGTTGGAAGGAGAGAAGGGGGTAGAGAGGAAGAAAAGGGAGGGAACGAGTCAGCGACGGACCCACAGACGAGAAGCGGCCGCTGCACGACCGGCTCCAGATCAACAACTGCCCGCACGGAAATAGCAACACAGCTGTCAGCAACGCTCCGCCACGTCTCTTTCCCGCACCCTCGCACCAGCCACCCCCCCAGAACGGGCCTTCCCGCAGCCTCTTCTGCGCCGATCGACCACATTCCCACGTGCGCGGTTTTCCGCGTCTTTCCGCGGTACCCGTCGCCCCGGGGAAAAGCCTCCGCAGGTCACGCTGGGTCGATCGGCGTTTTTTTGCTCCCTCCCCCCGGAGATCGCGTAAGCGACCGGAGCAGTCTTCTCCAGCGGCACCGCCTTGTTTCTCGCCCGCCACCGGTTTCGGAAGGAGCTCGAGTCAGGCAGGGAGAGAGAGAAGAAGGAGGGAGTCCTGTTGAACGGAACGGGCGATTGCTGGCTTGATTAGCTAGCGGCGGACGGCCTGGCATGGACCCGGATTACCACATTGTGCTAGCTAATGGTGTACATGCAGACGGTCCTGTAGCACGCTCTCCTCTCCTCCCTTTCCTCTCTGCTTGCTCCATTCCAGCTCTCTCCCTCTCCAGGCCTGCTCTACACCCTCCATCGGTCTCTCTGTGTCTCTGTCTGCACTCCCCCGAGCCACATAACACACACACTAGCACGCTCCACTTGGTATACGGATATCTATCTAGCAGCTGCACCCCCTAGGCGCTATACTACTACACTACCACACTAGAACCACAGTCTTGCACGCTAGCTTACGCCGCCTGCCCCGAACCGTTTCTTTTTTCTGTTCCGTGGGATCGTCTATACTGGCAGCTACTCCAGGTGTCTGACCGCTAGTACTGAAAAGAAGGGCGATAGCACCTTACAATCACCAAGAGCTCCTCCTCGCCTGTGACACATAACAACTGATCCACCTACTTTTCCCGCCCCAGACTCGCCACACAGCACCATGTCGAAAGAGGTTTTCAACGAGGGTCCAACAACGTCTCAGCACGTTGAGTCCGTCGACGACAACCACTTCCAAAACACAACGTTCAAGCTGAAGCGCACCCGCTCTATGGGTTTGCTAGACAACTTCATCGTCGACCCTAGCACCGTTGGCTCCGCAAACTCGTCCGGCTCGTCCTCGTCCTCATCCTCCGGAGTGTCGTCCGGCTCTTCGCCCTCCTCCGCAAACACAAACAGATCCACCCTCGGACGCATCCAGCCCTCCAAGTTGACGTCCGGAACCTACATACCCGAGGAAACCCTGACGAGGTTGAATCTCAAGTCGCCTGCCTCCTCCACCCACACAAACGGCAGTGGCAACAACGCAGGCAACCTTTTCCGTTCCAATATCATCAATAAGAAGTTGGAAAACTCGCCGCAGAGCTTCCAGAGCGATGACTTCTCCGACGACCTCTATAACTCAGAAGACTCTCTTTCCTCTCCAGGCTCTTCCGTACACAACCTCAACTCAACCTCAAATATTTGTTTGATACCCAAGCACCAGCAAAAAAGGTACAACCAGCTGCACAACCACGACTCCGATGACAACGGCTACTACTCCTCCGCACCGGACAGCAACAACAGCAACAATAGTCAACCTGTCTCTTCGAACCCAAACTCTCCTTCCCAAGACTTTATCGACGTATCCAACCTGTCAAATATGCTTCACGACGATATAGACGTCAAAGATGCGCCTAATGAGCATGTCGATTATTTGACTCACAAATGGGAAGAAGACGAAATATCCAAATCCTGGAAATACGTCATTTTAAGGAGGAAAAATGTCGCAGACTCCGCAAGGTTGGAAAATGCTTCATGGAGAACATGGGCCCAGACCAGGTTGGGATTGAAAACCATCTCCCCCGAGGACCTAAACTGGTCAAAAGATTCAGACGTCACTTGGCTATATGGACCGGTGATCAAGTCATCAAATTCAAACTCAAGTTCAAATTCAAACTCAAACTCCAATATCGAAGGCAATGAAAATGTCAAGAGCGACATCACGTCTACCATTCCTCTCCCTCCATCTTCTTCTAAACCCGCATCTTCTTCGAATGAGAACCCTTCTATGAGCTCGGTTACCTTGTTACGCAACCATTCGATGGATAACGAATCTCCACTTGTCATTAATAACAATACCAGCAACAGCAACGATAATACTAGCAATGATAATACCAGCCAAATCAATACTAATAATAATAATAATAATAATAATGGAGGTAATGAAAGTACTTTACTAAGCATAGATGGTAATGAAGCACATCTCAAATCAGGTAACCAAACATTGTTCAAGTCTGGCAACAACTCGTGCGAGCATCTCAAATCCATTTTGAAGAAGAAGACAAAAGTCGAGAAGATGATCAGCGATGCAAGTTATTGTAGACTTCAACACTTGTTGGAAAACAGAGAGCAAAAGCTGAAGAATCAACATGAATCATCCGTATCCCCGGTGTTAGAACCATCCACTTCGAACTCATTAAACTCAATTCCTTCAACTTCAACAATCACTACATCAAACATGAATTTATTGAACAATTCTAACAGCTTCAATTCGAAATCGAATTCAACATTAGCTTCTGATAAAACACTCCATTTCAAGATAAAATCCTCCCTTAAAAATTCGCAATTACATATCCAGCAAAACTCCTCCGAAATGCGTTCAGACTCCAACGCCAAGAAGGAAAAACACATACATTTCAACATGAGAGTGGATCAATGTATTGCACTTGCTAAACCAAATAAGGGGGAAAATAATCAAAAAGACGATAAGCATGAATACGGCAATAAATCTCAAGATGATGACATGGGTTACGTCAATTCATCCGACGAATCCGATGACTATCCTGTTTCCAAAATGGTGTCTTCATCTTATACAGAGGACCATGATCATTATGCAGATGATGAAAGTGATCGTAGATACAACTCAAATGATTCAATGTGTGATTCTGATTCTGATTCTGACTCAGATGAAGGTGGATTTGTCTTAAGACCCTCTGTAAATAAACCAAACATCTCACATAACCCTCACGATAACAGTTATGAGAGAAATGGCAAATTCAGTGGTTCGAGAGACAACTCACAATCTTCCATTGTAGTGAGTACCATTGCTCCACTACCTGCTACAACTTTGAAATTTGGTTCCGACGATGAGTATGACAACGAAGATTATGGTAATGATGGGATTGGCGGTGATGGTGCAAGGAACCTTCACAATAAAATGTACACAGTCTCCCATAATACGAAAACCAATCGTGGATATGACTACTATTATGACTACAATACTGTCTATAGCAATACCTCCAACCCAATGTTTTACTCTGCCAATAATAACGCCAATGCTGATGTGGAAATGTACGATGTTCCGGAAAGTTGTCAAATTGAGGATACAATGGATCTTGATGACAATCAGTCTCACACCTCTCCTAATATAGCTGATTCGCCTTTAATGAGTCATCTGGGATATTCTCTGCCCAATGTGCACAGTGCTACTGCTTCTCCTTTGATGTTACCTTCAAATGTTTCAGCTAGCACCATGGTGGATGTTCCTGCTTCTTTCATGAACGATGTACCACATATTGAAGATGATCATGATAAAGGTATTAACGATATTGACAACGCTGATAATACCGGCCACTCTTCGCATATTGAGAGAAGTGATATGGATGGACCACCTAATGATGGTCTTAAGCGGACCCGTAGTATAGGCTCTTCGAGCTCAAGAAACACATCTTCCCAATCACTCTCTTCAATCAAAACGGGCTTGAGCGGGCTAGACTTAAACACTTCGGGTTTGCGTCGGAGTTCGGCAACAGATTCAAAGCCTCAATTGTTCCAATTGTCGAATGATGGAAGTGAAAAGAGCGATTTGTCGACGCTTAATAAAAGCAGCAAATCCTTCAGCTGTAACAACTCGAGTAAAAATAGTCTTGCCAGCTCAAATGGAGGAAATGGAAGGAACAAATTCATGTTTGCGGAGTCTGAATCTGAGACCGAATCCGGATCGGATGACCAAATGGACGCGGACAACAACTATGATAATGACCATGGAGATGACCAAGATTATGACCAAGATTATGGCGGATACAGTGATCATGACGACGGCGATCATGAAATGATCGATGATCGATCAATAGAAAGTGTCAAAAGATCGCAGACTAACCTTATTAATGCTGTGAAATCAGCTTCGTCCTTTGGTTCCTTGGCGGACATCAACAGGAAATTCGGTGGTATTGGTGCCACAAAGAGTCCTGCTACAACCAATTTGAATGGTAAGCCTAGAACCGCTTTCAGTTTCCAGAACGACAGCGAAAGCGAAAGTGAATAGACCAATTAATTATGGAATTAATTAGTCCAACGTAGTTATGTGTTTTTTGCGAATAAATAAGAAAAAAAAAGTTATTTTGTTTATTTTTTTCAAATCTGTTAACTGTTTATGTTTATCTTTTTAAAACCTTCGAAACGTAAGTTTCAAGAAACATGTTTCAACATTATGTACATAGACTTATGTATATTACGAATTATATTCCTGGTTTAATTATTCTTGTACATAAAAAATAGTTATTGAATACTAAATGGAGAAGCTAGATTTCGTTTGTTGCCACTCTCTATTCAATCCGTTTTGTTTTTGTGTTGCTCAGCCAATGCCTTCCAAAGGTCTGTCAAGTAGAATTTCATTCTGAAGAAGTACAAAATCAAGAAACGTGGGAAAATGGCAACAAGGTGTGGCAAGATGGACCAAGTTCCCAAGTAGACATCCACGGCTGATCTTCTGCCGTGTTCAATCGCATCAATAGCCTTCTTGGCGTATATCGAAGGTTCCATTGGGTTATTACGTTCCGACATCTTTTGTCTCTGCTCGAATGCACGTTTCATTGGCTCGATGTTGTAAATACTGTCAGTTGGTAATGGTCTCTTGTCTCCGATGTCGGTGTGTACACCACCGGTAATGAAGTTCTTTACTGCCACGTTGAAAGGCTCGAGTTCTAAGGCTAGAATGCTAGCATACTGGCCGATCGCAGCCTTGCTAGCACCATACACCGACCCCCACGGAAATGGACAGTACCCGGAGCAAGACCCGGTGAATGCAAACGTGCCTTCCTTCGCAATTACTAATCTGGAAAACTCGTGGACAACTCTAACTGGCCCGATGAAATTTGTCTCCATGCACTGCACCAATGCAGCATCTGGGACATCAACTCCGGGAAAGGTACACGAAGATCCTGCATTGTTGTAGACCACGTCCAATCCTGCAATGTTCAACTCTCTCAACTTTTCAGAAACAAACTTGTATCCGGACTTGATTGATTCCAACGATGATACATCCATGCTGAACGCAAAGATCTGGTCGGGGTATTCAGCGCAAATATCGGCCATGGATTCAGCATTTCTTGAGCATGCGAAGACATAATATCCTCTTTTTGCAAATTCCAAGGCCAAACAATGGCCAATACCAGACGAGCTACCCGTGACAAGGACTGTATTCTTCACTCCAGACATTCCTGTGTTTCTATTCAACAATGAACTGCCGCAGAGCTTTCTACTACCCAGTTTGGCCCGAACCATGTCATCGGCATCCACTGATAAACGGTGTGGAAAAGGCAGCTGCACCCTCAACATTTTTAGGCGAGAGCGAGGACTGGAGAGGGAAGAGAAGACCAGAGAGAGGCTTGGAGCAGATGTCTACAACAGGTTGCAGTCGGGAGCTGCGGAAGAAGAGGAGCCTTCCCAAGTGTTACAGGTCTTGATCAGTTCTGTGAAAGTGCAATTCCAGTGACAATGAGCTCCAAATCAAAGTATCAGAAGGTAGACACAATAGACAACTTTGATGTGGGCCCCGATTTAATCGACGACGATGACGACGACATATTCATCACTCCGGACGTTGAGACGCCAAAGTCGAACCCACCTCCTAAATCGCAGAATACAGAGACACCAAAGCCACAACCTTCCGCCAACACGGCAAGACCTACTGTTGGAACGTCAGCGAATGCCAATGCTTCTCAGGGGGGGTCATTCTTCAACCTGTCGTCCTTCATTACACCACAGCTGCCCTCGTTTGTGCAGATCGAAACGAGGGAGAGACCCTTCACAGGCGGAAATACGCTTGACGAGTCGGTTTTGACCACTTTGCACAGAGACCTCATGACCATCGGTGACAAGCTCTTGTCCATATTGTGGCCATTGCGTCTCCGCCAGTCGTTGATTGCCGTCAAGAAGATAAGCAACAGGTTTTCTCCAGGAAGTGGAGACGTGGAAGACTCGATAGGAGGCAGTGGGGCCGTCGGCAGCAGCTCGACCTCTTTGAGTTCCGGCGGTGATGAATACACGTCCGAGACCATGGGGAAGATCAGGGATTGGGACCTTTGGGGACCCTTGGTCATCAACCTTGGATTCAGTTTGATCATCACATATCTACAGACCAGGAGTTTGAAGACCGGTGGGGAAAACTCCGGTGGGAAAGATGCATCTAGTCAGACCTTCAGTGCCGCTTTTACCCTTATATGGGCTTCGCTTGCAGTGCTTTCGATCAACATCCAGCTTTTGAGTCCTGTGCAACAGAAGCTTGAGAATGGAGGGATGACAAACGGAGTTGTCGGTCTCAGCTTCTTCCAATGTATTAGTTTACTCAGCTATGCGCTCTTTCCTATTGTCTTGGGCGGAATGTTCTCCATATTCATTCCTTTCAAGTTTATCAGACTGATCATCAACGTCATCATGTTATCGTGGTCTTTGCTCTGCACATGGTTGATAATGGCTATTGCTAGTAACTGCAAGAGAAAGGGGAGCTTGACCTTGGTCGCCAACGACGACGACAACCAGGGTGACCAGAGAATATTCTTGATGGTGTATCCCGTCTTTTTGGTCTTTGGTTTGTTCTCCTGGTTCTGTGTTATTGTTTGAATCAAGAGCATTGCACCATGTACATTCTGACCTTCACTATATAATAAATAAATTTATACAGGTTCCCGAAATATCTCCCAACTGGGTCCTTCGTTAATCCTCCTCAGGCACTCCAAAGTATTCTCGGATGCTAGCCTTGGTCATGCCTGCTGGATTCGAATCCGCAATGAAGTTGACTAATAAGTCTATGTTGTCCATTAGCACATCGATAGCTTCTTGCAATCTTTTAATGTTTTCCAGACGGGCACTGACCTTCTCTGGCGTATTAGCAAGAAGGGAGTCCAATTGGGCTTCCAAGTCTGCTTTCTCTGATTGCGATTTCGAGATTTTATCAATCAAGGTTGTTCTCTCTTTCTTAGTGAAGCCCGTTCTTTCAGCGGTTAGCTGTTCAATCTCTACCTTGCATTGGTCAATGCTGTTTAAAACGCCAGTTTTCCGAACAAGAAGCCTGTCATATTCTTTAGTCATCTTCATTATACTAGTATATTGGAAAGACCAGTAGATGTTTGATATACCGCATTTTTCACAGTTGACCAAGCCCTCGTCGACGAGCAGCTTGAGAATATCCTTGATTTGCATGGAACTTATACCGGTCTTTTTGCTGGCAATGGTTTCCACCTCCTTGATGTTGTACATCGTATGGGATTGCTGAAACCAGGCTAGGAGTTTCACCTGTTTCTCCTCTAATGACAGTCCTTTTTTCACCGCCTATCGAATTCTGTATGTTAGTATGAATAACGAGTGGAATGGAAGACGGCTAGGGTTTAAGACATTACCATTTGCACCTGTGCTTGCCTTCTAGTGCTCAGAGAAAAAAGAAAAATACAAAAGATCATTAGAAAGTCCAGAAAGTAGAAAAGAAAAGTGACTGCTTCTATTACTAGATAAACGAAAAAAGCTGAGCCGTGACGGGTTGAAGTAAAATAAGTTGAGCTGAGCTGAGCACGCATCTTGTCTCTTCCTGTTTGTCACTCAGAGCCTGCACAATGACGACAACGAATGGGGAACAGGACCCCCCAGCAGACCTAAGAGCTCTTCGTCGGAACACATGTGGCCTTGTGAGTGCTCCAACGACTTCATCTCGTTGACGACGGCACATGTTTGCTTGTACGCCTTTTTGTCTTTGATTTTGTTGATCTTGAGTATCTTGTTCGAGATGATGAGCTTGTTGCCGCTGGCGATGTGGTAACTGCCCACTGCCTGCAGCAAACAGGAGACGTACTCTAACCACTTATCCGAGTTGGCGAAGAGCTTGCTTGCCTCCAGATGGGGGTTCGTTGAGAGAAGTAAGGAGCCTGCACGGATGTGGTATCTCAGGGGGTCCGTTTCGATGTCTTTGCATAGGGACAGGAACTGGTTGATGTTGAGCTCCTTCGGCAGCGGAACCAGCTGGCCGTAAATGGAGTGAGAGAGGATGACGAGGGCCTTCTTCACGAGCGCAATTTTGGAGCATCCGGCCGGATACCTTCCATAAACGGAGTCCTTGATCCAGGGAGGTATCTGGTAAAACGACTTGAACCTATGGATGAGTAGTTCGTGGATCTGGAGGTTTGGTATGTCCAGCTTGTGGAAGATCCCGCGGATCGAGCACCAATGACTGAAGGCTCTCAATGCGTTGTAGACGTCGACGGAGGTCAAGGCGTCCTCGCCACAGTTTTCTGCTATGATCCGGCGGAGTGCATACCCCTCCAACGTCGGAGACGTCACGTTGTGGTCTGTCTGGAAGAAGTTGATCTTTGTTGCGGTGAGAATCATGCATCCGAGGTAGACCAGCTGCGACCGTGTGTCCGAGTCGATGTTCGAGATGTACTCGAGGGCCTCGTCCTCCGCCGAGAGCGGGTCGTAGGACGAGTTCTCGATGAAGCACGTTTTCGAGCTCTCGTCGTACCACTTGTTGAGCTCGATCTCCCTCGAGGTGAAGATGATCGCTAGCGAAAGCTTGCGGTACTCGGAGAGCATGTCGCCGCAGTTTTGCAAGATGCGGAACGAAGACAGAATCGAGTAGTTACACTTGAAGTCGCCGTACGACTCGGCGACAATCAGGTGCTTGTCCTCGCCCTGCACACGGATGAAGTTCCCCTCCGATGTCAGCTTGTACTTCTTCCCGTTCTTGGAGTACTCGTTGACATTGGACTTCTGCAGAATCTGCTGGTCTGCGATGATCGCCTCGCACACAGACACGAGGTTATTCGAGATGTCTTTGAGCATCCTCCGGGTCTGCTTTCTCTCTTCTGCTGTGTCTTGCCGCTGCAATCAAACGTCAATCTACACCTCCATCTCCGTGTCCAACTCCATTTTGTTCAGACCCGGATACGGATACCCGACACAAACAAACAGAGACCCATTGCACAGCCCGGATTGCGTCGATCGGCCCAACGCGCTGCGCCGCAAAAAGAAACGAGCGGAACAGAGCAGGGAGGGAAAAGAAGAAGATCGAAAAAAGAAGAAAAAGGGTGAGAACGAGGCTGGGCCATGCACGACGCGCTTTTCCCGCCCTTAACCTCCTCGGCGGGCAGATGCATTCTGTACGTCAGACCGGTGCTTTGTTGTTGTTGTTGTTGTTGTTGTTGTGCTCCTCGAGCATATCTCGGCGCCCCGTCGAGGCGTGTGTGACGTTTTTTGGTGCTCCGGTGTTCTGAAGTCGCAACGGGAGCTTTGACGTCGACAGGAGGCGTCCGAGGCGCCAGCAGATGGACGCACACGAGGGGCGGGGCGGGCGGCCACAGAGACGGAGAAACTACGCGCAACAATGCGGTCCGTTTAGGGAGGGACGCAGCTCAGATCTGCAGAGTCGTTGAAACTTCGTGGCACAGTAGGCGTGTTTGTTGTGACTGAGTGAGTGAGCGGGTACGTATGTTGTGTGTGTTCTGTCGTATCTTCTGTTCCTCTGTTGCTCGACGACCACCTGTTAGCTCTCCTCGCTCTTGTTTAGATGTTCAGCTTGTTCTGTCCGGCCGCCTCGTCTGTTGTGCTTCTTTTCTCCTCTCACCACGCTCTTGTGTGCTTGCGTTCTCTTCTTCTTCTTCTTCTCCCCCTTTACACGAACAGTATTCCCAGATCTTTGCCTCTGCCAGTGACCATTACCCACAGCAGCTATTACACCTCCATCTGCAATAGCCGCCAGCTCGCTACACATCAAACAGAAGCAAAACACAGTGCCCATATATCTTCTGTTTCTCCAACAAGTTATCACCCAGGTCCAGTTGCTTTCGATTTCGAAAAGTTTACTCACATTCCCATTTGCATCTATATATAGAAAAAAGTCTATATATAGAAAACACCACCCAGAGACTACGACTACGGCTAGTGGACATCTACAACTTTGTATTCGAAACACTGAGTCCTCTGAAAAGCACAAAAGCACAAAAGCTACTTGAATTTTTACTTTTTTTTCAAAACATATTCTGACTTATAGCTCTAGAAAAGAAACATAGAAAAAAAAACAAAAGGAATACTGCCCACTCATTCTTCTAGTGTCACTACAACCTTTTTTCACAAGTCTCAATAGATCATCTTTGATTTCCATTCGTTCGTTCACTCAGCTTATCTGCCACCACACATAGCTAAACCACATTCCTTTCCGTTGCTGGACTAGAAAATGAAACTTTCGTTCTTGATATACTATATCCTTTTTGCATTTGCCGAGGCAGCAGTCATCGACACAAGCATTGTCGGTGCCGCCGTCACGGTAACGACAGACGTTGCTGCTGCAACAACCACCCCAACAACTGTTGCCGCAGCCGTTACAGCAGCTACTACTGATCCGGCCGCCGGCGTCCCTACTACTGCTACTACTTCGGCCGCTCCTGCTGCCGTCAACACAGCTACCCTTGATCCCAACGCCACCACAACCCCCACAACTCCTACACCCGCTGCCGCTGCTGCTGCTGCTACCACCCCTACAACTTCTACACCTGCTGCAGCAACTACCCCTGCAACTGCTACAACTCCTCTACCCGCAGCAACTACCCCTGCAACCGTTACAACTGCTACAACTCCTCCAGCAGCAACAACTACCCCCGCTACTTCTGCGACTCCCACAACTACTAGTCCTACAACTCTTGCAGCCGCAGCCGCAGCCGCAGTAACAACTACTACCGGAACAACAACGGGAACAGGGACTACGACGCCTCTTACCACAGGTACAACAACAGCCACCCCAACACACAAAACCACTTCTTCTGCACAACCAACTATTGTGTGGCTGACGACAACACTAAATGGTGCAGTATCGGTATACTCTACTGGTTGGGTTCAAACTTTTACATCAATGTATTCTGCTGTGGCAACGGTTCCAACAGGAACAATCGGCTTGGGATCTATAAAAGGAACTGTTGGAACTACCAGAACGTACAGGACACTATGACCCTTGTTTGTCATCTTTTCTTTCTATTCCTTTTTCCCTTCTTGTCTTGTCTTTATCTGTCTTTTTTTTCCTTTTCTCTACGGGTTTCACTTACTCTTTTTTTTCTTTTCTTCTCTCTCCTCTGATCCATATATAAATCATTGGCGAATTGCATCACTTTTTTCACTCTGCTGAGTAGAGTGAATAAGAGCCACTTCATTCTTTTACCCCTGCTTTAATACACCTACACTTATGTAAAACGTTAAAATCTACTTCGTAAAATTCACCTTCAAATTACATTTCATAAATGATTTTAAGCTGTACAATAAGTTATACAATAAATCGCTACATAAGGTTCCTACTACTCATCAGCACCGAACTCCATTGGATCGTAAGTGCTTCTTGATATATCCCTGTTTTCAATTTCAGAGTTGGTTGGCTCTCTAATGAACATATGGATCTGGTCGTACGTCATTTCCTTAATCTTTGGAACCAAATATGGATCAATCCTACACTTCTTCAACTCTAGTTTTCCTGACACAGGAACATAGTAAGCATTATTCGACTTTTCATCAAATGTAATGACAAGTTGACGTAGTGGATCAATAGGTTTAGTCGTACCGTCGTAATCTCTTTGCTTCTTATACACAGAACTGTTGGAAGGGTCTTTCAATATCTCATCTAGTTCATTATCATCGATAGGAGCATTTTCTGTTTCATCATCGATTTTCTGTTTGACACTTTCAGCATCTGCACTATCAGTAAGATAAAATGAGACTAATTTTGTGGTTTTGTTCAACTCGATCTCTCTTAAAAGAGATGTTAGCAATCTAGGGTCCGTCATAGACTTGATCGAATCTTTTGACTTGTCTTTATTCTTAGAGATAGAGGCTGAACTCATGAACTTGACATCGTAATACGTTTGGTCAAGCATGGAAGTATCTGGTAAGAAATTCCACACTTTCTTGGCCTTTAAGTGTTTCTTTGTTGGGTGTCTTATAGACGAGAGGCCAGCTGCTGGAGTTTCAAACATGTCTTCAATCGTTTTCAACTGCGTCTTAGGATCCAACCAGTCGTCCTTCTTCACATTCATTCTCGAAATGTTATTTGCCTTTTGACTGTTCTGTATATCGGATGATATATATTGGGTTCTTCTCAAGAAACTGACCGAATCTGATTTCGTCTTGATAGTTTTGCTTGGGTCTCCAAGTATCAGTTGATCACTTGGATGTAGTGGGAGATTCATTCCATTATGTTTCAACCCGTTGACGGTCTCCTTATCTGGTAAACTTATCAAGTTCAAGGGCATTCCCAAATCGTCATTTAATCTGATCAAGTTCTTGAAATTTTCTTTCCTGAAAAATGAAGACACAAGACTACTCAAAGTATCGTCTTTCGATTCGTTTTCATCATCCTTCAAAATCTTGGCTGGACATGCTGGAGGAGGTAAGTTGTTTGAATACCTCACTTTCGCAACGTACTGTGTATTGGATTTGTGGCCGTGATGTCCGTGGGATCTGTGCCCATGTGAAGATCTATCTGCACCCGACATCCTTCTCTTCACTTATTTAATGTCTACCTATCTCTTTGGATTCTTGTGTGTGGGTTCTCTCTCTCAAGTCAATACCGACAATTGCTTCAGTTGCACACTCATTTTCTCTCGGAAACTCTACAGACTGTTCGTTCAACACCTAGCGCTGCCTCTTTTTTTTTTCCTCACCATTTGATTTCCATTACATGATTTCACCTGTTATCTCAACACTGCTGAAAAGGAAAACAAGACGATTGGCTGGTCTTTTGTATGCTGGGAGCTATTTTAGTGTGAAAGAACTGGGTCTACGAATGAATGGAACTACTCAAAGGGGCTGCCAGTTTGAATGAGAATTTCAGGAGCAATATTCTCTTTGGGGGAGTGACCTTCACCACGACAGATCTGTCCTCGAAAGAAAAAGTACAGGTCGCCAGCGTGGTGGCTGTCATGGGAGGTAATGTTAAAAATGATCTTACAGCAGATACCAACGTTTTGATAGTCGGTAATATAAACACGGCGAAATCGAAGTATTGTTTAAAAAATCGAACAGATGTCACGTTACTCTATCCCGATGATTTGTTCGACATATACAAACGCTTCCAGGACAGCAAGACCAGCGGTCTCAAACTTACAATTCAGGTGCTAGATGACTATCCATGGCCAATCTTTAACTCTTGTTTGTTCTGCTTGTCCCGTTTGCGTGAGGTGAGCAATCCGTGTTATGCGAAAAATTACATCACGAAACTAATTGACCATTTTGGTGGTAAATCAATCGCTTCTTTGACTCCTAAAGTAACATATCTTATAACTGATAAAAGAGAAGGTAAAAGATATGAAAGTGCACTTGACTGGAAAATTAATGTTATCCACCCTAAGTGGATTATTGACTGCTGTAACTGCCAAAGAATCTTAGACCCCTCCCTGTATGACATATCGAAGATTCACAATCCAGCATCAATAGGAAAGAACTCGCATAAGAAGTACAGAAAGGTTGTTGATTATGGATCTGTGAAAAACAATCCATTATATGGGTCGCTTGAAAGTGAGGTAACTCGAATAGACCGTGCAAATGAAATCACTAAAAGTAGTACAATTGAAGATTGCAAAGGTCTATTCAAGGGATTGATCTTTTCATGTTTTGGTTTCACCGCTTCTCATGCAACCAAACTATCTACGATTTTAAAAGAGAATGGTGCAGAAATACAAGAGGAATATGATTTAAGTGTTACGCACGTGATAATACCTTCCAGTTTTACCTTCGATGAAGTGCCAGCAACAGTTTTAGCATTACAAAATATTTCGGCTTCGAGGATAGTCAATGAATGGTTCATTGAACGATGTTTACACTATGAGAAACTATGTACCGATTCGTGGTCGATACCTGCAAAGAAGTTGCACCTAGATTATAAGCTAAAAATACACATCACTGGGTTCACTGAAATGGAGCATCTACATATTTCAAAATTAATCAAGCACTTAAATTTGACGCTTCAAACTAAGCTAACGGAGGAGTGTGATTTTCTAGTGGCTAACCTTTCGTCTTTAGGTTTGAACGATGCCAATTCTCCTCAATTATTTACTTATAAATTCCACGACATCTTAAACTCTAAAACTGATATCAAAACGGCATCTGTGAGCTTGACGAAAAAGAAAATCAATTCTGCAAAAAAATGGAATATCCCAGTCGTGAGCTTGGCTTTTATCTGGGAGCTAGCGCAAACGGGAGTACTTCCTCACGTTCTTGACACACAGTGGTGTATATTTGCACCTAGGAGCTTAAGACCTGCCAGTAACTTTCTTGAATATGCAAGGTCTGTCTCTGGAGGACTTTTCCACAAAGTAGTGGAAACTATGAATGAAGAAGCGGATCACTCAGAGAAATACAGTTTTGATTTAAAAAATAGCGACGATGATGATGTTGATGATGATGACGATAATAATAATCATAATTCAGATAAGCGTATACGTCTGGGTGCCGAAGGCTCTCATACAAAGCTACCTGTACAACTACCATCACCACGAAAAAATGCTGCCAAGAAATGGCCCAAGCTGGTTGGTACAGCGTCTGAATCTCAGTTAAAATCTGCCGCTGCTGCCGCCGCCGCTGCAGCTATCGATGACGAAGAAGATGAAAATTACAACTTCAAAGGTAAACGACGGTTAGTGTTTGCGTCTGACCATGGAAGCAATACGAAGAATCCACAAAGTTACGTAGAGTTTGAGGATGATTTTGGGCTGGAGGATATACCAATGTTTAAAAAGAGGAAAAAATAATCTTTTATAAGTCATTTATAAATTTGATTATACATAGATCAAGTACAGGACATTAAGTAGAAAAAATTCTGAAACAATTTTTTGATACAAACCACTTCAATTGCTAGAGATGAGTGTTGGGTATTCAAGTACTTGTGACTGAGAAGCTGTATGGTACGTTTTTGGCGAATATAAAAAAACAAAATAATAGGCTCTTACATGTGCTTCATTCAGTGCCAGGTGTCAAAAGGCCTTGTTTTTCCAAGTAGTCTATTGATAAATCAATGGCGGCCAAGAAATCGGAATCGGTAGATTTGACGGGGCTCCATCCAAGGAGTTTACCTGCTTCAGCTTTAGTTCTGGCGTTTGTACCCCAAAATAGAGCTGGCAAGTGAAAGATTTCATCCACTTCCTTTGGGCTCAATTCCCGAATTGCTTTGCTTTTGATTAGCTTTCTCGAGTATAAGGCTTCCACAACTTTAGTGGTAACTTCTTTCCAAGTGAAGTCAGTCCCGTCGTTGGTGAAATAGTATCCAAAATACCCACTTCTGAACTCTTCCTTCTCCATGAACTTCTTGATGATATTCACGTACAAGGTGCCGACGTCGTAGATATGCACGTGACTCCAACGTGTGTCACCCCTGTAAACGGTGAAGCTATAGCCGACTTTTACTGTTTCTATCGCCAAGAGTGGGACCTGAACGGAGTGTTTCCTGTCGTATCCATCGCTAATGCCAAAGATCGTAGGTGGAGATACAATTGCCGTTTTGACGAACTTGGGGTTCGTTTCTTCGATGGAAAGGGTCAATTTGTCTGCCGGCCGGTGTGGCTGAGAGTCATCCAATGAATTTATTTCCTCGATGTCTTTGACGTCGTCATATACCTTGTCCGGAGTGTACTTTTCAGGGTCCAACGAGTCAGATATCACACCTGTACCCGAAATTTGAATGAATAATGTCTCGCTTGTCTTCT
The DNA here is from genome assembly GCA_030563085.1 of Pichia sp. NRRL Y-27259. Lineage (NCBI taxonomy): Eukaryota > Fungi > Ascomycota > Pichiomycetes > Pichiales > Pichiaceae > Pichia > Pichia sp. NRRL Y-27259. The sequence continues at coordinate 83,243 of JAKUBB010000048.1, forward strand.
TCGAGAGTGCATCTTTAATAACTTTCAACGAGGCGAGATGGTTGTTTGAAGCTGCGTTGATGATAATGTCTGACGACTCTGTTTCTTTTCTAATAAGCTCAAGGCTATCCAAGGATCCGAGCACAGTTTTGACCTTCCTCTTAGTCTGCTCCTCGATGAGCTCTCCTTTTTCCACACTTCGAACCAACGCAGTTACCTCGAAAGCTGGAAACGATTGCAGTACCTGGTGTAAGATCTCACCACCAATATATCCGGTGGCTCCCGTGATGAAGAGCTTCTTCTCGCCCATTGTTAAACTGCTGTCAATTCTTAAAATAAAAAATCTATGTACTGGGAAACCCGAAGCTCTGCAAATCCAAGAGAAAGTCAAATCAAGACTTCTTCTTAAAGGAACCTCTCTTGCAGTTGGCAGTTAGAAGCTATGTCTCTTTGTCAACTGGAGGCTGGAAATCGCGTATTTCCCGATTGGGCTTATCGGCGGAGTTATCGAAGACTCCGATTGTGGACTAGACTCTTCTGTTGAGGTTGGAAAGTTTGACGGGTTGGAGGCGGCTACACCACAACAAAGCTAGAGGTTTTGCTTCATATGCGTGATCCTGGGCCACATCCGCTGCTATAGCTGAGGTGTATCCTCCCGGCTGTGAATGCCTTCAACTTGGAGGGAGAAGCCAGTTCCTTTCTCAGTGTGGCGTGAAATTCCGAAAACGCCGTTTAAAAGCCTCGTATGAGTCTGACTAAAATAACAGGTAATACTGTAGCATCATTAAAGAGAGTTGTCCACAAACAAAAGTATTAAGTGGAGATGAAGAAGTGAAGTGAAGAACAAACAAAAAAAAAGATCTATAAATAAAATACAGGGACCTGTAAGACGACGGCGGCAACAACTAGTTTTATCTAGCTTCCTTGCCCTGTCCCTCTTCCTCCGGTACAGAGCTCTCTTGTTCGTCTTCTGAGTGCTCACTGATGAAACTCACGGGTCTTTCGCCATCATACTCATAATCAAAGTTGAGAGGTCTCCATGTGTTATTTGGAGTTGACGTTGAGACGTCGTTGTTAGGCGCCTTGGAAACAGATCCCTTGTGGGTGGAAGCTGCAGTGCTGCCTCTTCTGGCTTCACTATTGCTCCTACGTCTCGACTCGCGGTGAGCAGCGCTGTCGACCGTGCTTCCGTGGATACCAGCAATGTCGTTGGACATTCCGGCAGCCTTTCTGGTGATTCTTGCGTCGGAAAGCCGGCGACGAATCTCATCATTGTTGTTTCCTCCTCCACCAAATGTAAACTGCCTGAACAATCTATTGTTGGACAGCCTGTTCGCCCTATTACTGGAAGGAGCGGTGTTAGCTGTAGTATATGATGGAGCAGAAGTTGAAACAGAGGATCTTGCATGTGGAGCCAATTTAACTGCTTTCGGTGGCGCTACAGCAGGCTCATGATGATAATCGGAGTCCAAGTTGTGCTCAAAATTCACTGCGGCATGAGTTAACACCTTTGCCAATCCATTGCCATTTCCATCATCTTCATTTGCAGTGTGTGGCCGTTGTGCTTCCCCTGTTTCCAAATCCTTTGGTGCACTCCTGGTTACGGTTCTGGATAATGCACGAATCAATTTCGAGCTTACTTTATCAGCATCTGGATCATAATCATTTGGAATATATTTCTCGTCCGTATTTCTGGTTGAGCCCGATGAAGGAGTCTTTTTTGAATAAGCGCTTAGATGTCCATCATCACTATTGCTATCGGAATTATCGTTTCCTTCAGTAATAGGGTCTACGCTTTCGTCCAGCGAGTTCTGACCTCTTCTTCTGTCCTCACCATCGTCATTGTTATCATCTGGATCGACTAGACGATCAAGGGTATTTGGCTCTTCTTCTGGAACGTATGCTGAAGCAATGGTCTTCTCCCTTTGCAAAGGCTCACCCATGTCGGCAACGGGGAAAACGCCTCTAGGTGATCTTACCATCTTGGAAGAATTGCGTGAACGTATTGAGGCGCTACTCATTACACGAGACAGACCAGGATTGTATGCCGTTGATGCTGTACTTCTCATGGTTGCAACTCTGGAAAGATTATTGTCACCATCGGCATCATGTTTGAACTCCTCAACGGATGGAGATTCAGCAGATGTCTCGGAGACATCTGTCGGCACGCGGACGACGCGGGACTCCATGTTGAGCATCGGTTGCTCGTCACGCTCTTCATATGAAGGGAGTTTTAACTTCTTCATGTCATTCTCAATAACATAGAGATGCAAGAACCAAGGGATGACGATACCAAAGAATGATCCTCCGAGTATGTTTCCTATTGCTCCAGGTAGCATTATCTTCCAGAAATAATGGCCGAATCCATAGCCACAATCATTGAATATTCCGGCAGGAACTAAAAACATGTCTGCGACGACGTGCGTGAAGCCCATGGCGACGAACGTGAATATCGGGAGGAAGATCATTAAGAACTTGACGTGCAAGGGCTTTACCATGATCTGCAAGTATACGGCAAGGCAGACAAAAAAGTTCCCGGCAATGCCTTTCAACAAGTTTTCAGCAAAGGAGAAAGAGTTCTTGCTGTGTGCAATCGAAATTGACCCGACGACGTAGACCTCCTGGCGAAACACACCGGAGCAGTAGCAGATGACGTAGACGACGAAGATGGTTCCGGCCAAGTTGACCCAGAAGGAGACCATCCAAGAGATGACGAGGTCCATCAAGGTGACGGCCCCCCGCATGACGCCGACGGAGAAGAACAAAATATTCGAATTGAACAACTCCATACCACACACGATGACGTAAAACAAGCCAATAGCGTAAACTGCCCCCTGTGCTAGGTAGACAAAGATGTTCGCCCCGGGGATCAAGCCTGCGCTTCCCGCCTCACACATCACGTACAACATGCTGCCGGCACTGAACAAGAAGGAGCCCATGATCGAGTTGATGAAGAGGATATAGAACGGGAGCCGGGACTTCTTCATGGCGGTGGCGACCACCGCCAATGCTGCCTCATGCGGTGTGATGTAGTAGGTGTCGTCGACCATATGCTAGTGTGAACGCTTATCCGAAAAAGTTGTTGTACAACTTGTATTTAGAAAAAAGAATTCTTCTTAAGTGTTCTTTATACTGTATATACATGTACCTACCTGTCAGAGAGAGAGATATAATGTGCAACAGGTAATGACGTCTGTTTTTGTTTCCCCGGATATGGTAGACGAATGAACGGTTGAACTTCTCGTGGAATGCCCTTGAATGGAAAATTGGTCTGGGGATGGACTGCAGCGGCAAGAAAATAACGCTGCAGCGAGCACTTTGTAATCAACTAACCCCTCGACCACTGCACAAGCACAAGCACGTCTCGATTGTCGTGGATGCACCAGTCTGGGCGCCTGCCCTATCCCTCCCGACCCGTCCGTCTCGTCTTCCCACCCATCCCGTTTGTCAACAACCACCCTCTCCGGTCTCCTCTCCACGTCCGGCTGGAGCCTTCCTCGCCTGTTTTTATTTTTTTTTTCCGCCTGGGTTCCGAGGCCAGAGGGTTCCGATTGGCTGGCCGGAGGGGGTCTATGATGCTGTCCGGAGATGTCCAGTGGCCAGCACCGGAGCGAGATAAGGAGCTGGAGAATGAGAGCCCCATCACATTCCCAAGGTGACCCCAAAGAGTGTCGCAAAAAAACAGTTCACGGGGAATATCCACTCGTCGCTGAGGACGGTGAAACAGAGGAAACTGATGACGGGCCACACCAGGTAGGACAGCTTCATGTACTTCCAGAGCATTCCGGCGTAGTGGTTGGTGAAGTTCTCCCATGTGAGCTCGACGGTCCTGCGGGTGGCGTCGCCTCCGTCGGCAATGGCGGCGGCGGCAGCGCCGCTGACCTCGACCTCTCCGTCCCAGAGACAGATAAACAGCGAGTACAAGGTCTGGAAGATGACGGTGCCGGCGGTCTGGTCGACAAGGACGCAAACGAGCTGGCGGTCCCGGAAGACTGTGAGCAAGAGCTCGATCCAGTAGCTGCATAACAAGCCGTTCACGCCGCCCCAGGTCAAGAACTTGAGGTGGTCTCGCAAGCTGGCCTCTCTGTCGGCGGCCAGCATCCTCCGTGGCAAGGGGCTCTGTATCTGCAGCTGCTCAAGGGGCTGTCCTGGTGCTGTTGGGGTCCCGGAGACTGGCGCCAAGTGCGGGCTCACGGCCGCCGGAATGGTGTTGCTGCTCGAATTCCTGCTGTGCATTTCTCGCATGCCGGTGGACATGCTGTTGGAGGTCCCGTTTGTCACCGGCGTGAGGTTCATCTCCTCATCGCTCGGCCTCTTGTAGAGAGCTCGGTTCCTCAGCGCCGTGCGGGTCCTAGTCCAGTCGAACAGCTGTGTCAGCGTCTGGCCAAGCAACGACGTCTCGCCGCCCATCACGATCGGCGTGAGAAACCGGTTCTTCTTGTCCAAGTAAGAGTAGTGTGTGTACGTGAGGAAGATGAAGAACATCTCCGCCGCCATCACATAGAAGAGGTGCTCTGTGTGCGAGTCAATGTCGCAGAAGAGGTTTCTCACAAAGAGCCTGATTCGTCTCAGTTGCCCCGCATTGCGTGCTCCCGGTTGCAGCAGCAGGTCACCCTCGAGGCCGCTGGTCACCGCCAAGTTCAAATAGTTCTCCCGCTGTTTCGCCAGCGCCTCCTGCTTCTCTTGGTCTCTGCTGCTCAGCAGCTTCTCGTCGATTAGGCCCTCGCCGTCGGTGTTGCTCATGTTGCCATTGACGCCTCCGCCGGACTTCGCCAGATTGAGTGTCGGAACGCTCATCTTCAGCGGCGGCTTTGGTCGTACCGTCCCGCTAACGCTGTCAGACATGTTGTTGCGTCCATTGCCACCTCCACCTGCGTGCACATCGTCCGCCGTGGTGACGTGAAGCTTATGCGGCTGTTTCTGTTTAACTCCGCCGCTGCCTTTCGTGTCGTTCATAGCGCTCCCGTTATTGTTCCGTTCGCCGTATTCCTGGTCTTCTGTTGAGTGTAAATATTCTTGTCGTGGGCCCCGCAGACGTAACTGCCTGTCAGCATCCTGGAAACATGTCGCCAAAACATCAACACAATGGAAATCTCTTCACGGGCTCATTTCTGCCGCGCTGCCTTCCTGTTTCGGTCTTTGTGTGTAGAGTGTAGTAGTGTAGAGTGTATAAAGTGTATATGTATATATATATGTGTATATATAGCAGGTTCTCTAACAAAGTATGTTCCTAAGAACGGTGCTGCCCTCAAAGAAATGCACAGTGACGGCCACGGGCGGGCCGACTAGAAAAAAGGCCATCCATCCCATTAAAAAAAAAACACAAACAAAAATGAAAATGAAAGCAAAAATGAAAATAAATGAAAACAAATCAAATCAAATAAACAACAGTAAAAACACAATTTCAGTAAACTCTATAGCCCCAACGGGGAGTGACAAGAAACAACACCGCTTAGCACGATAGTCTATTTTCTTCTCTCTGTCTTCGACAGAAGAATCTCGTAATTTCCCATTTTTCAAAAGCCCAATAAGCCGGTTTTACCCCCCGGCATTTTTTTTCCCTTAAATTTTTTCATGTATGCAGGAGGATGGGTTCCATTAGCAAATGCCTCCTTGCTTGGACATCCAGATCCTTATCTTGTATATTCTAAATAATTCCTTGACCAAGTCTCTAAAGTCTATTCTCACCTCCGAGTTGTAGTAAAATGTCAACTTCTTCATATCCCATTGGTACTCTGCGTCAACAATCTCCATGTCTAGGTTGTATTCGGCCACCTTGTTCTGGCACACCTCGATGGCCCTCACCTCGTCATTGATCTTGGAATTGATGGTAAGCAACTCTTCGTTCTTGGCAAACCGGATCACAGGCTTGGGGAAGTTGAGGACGGGCCTCTTATGATTTTCATCCTCTTTTGATAGTGCAGCCTTGCGCCCCAAGTACTGCGCATAGCGTAGCAACCTTGCCTCGAGTATGCTCACATTCAACTTGACAACTTTACCCAAATCACGTCCACGGTCGGCCTCAACAATAACCAAATCTCCGAGCTTGATTTCACCTAAAAGCTGCTTATTGATCGGGCTAATGTGGAACACATCGATACGAGAGTTTTTAAAGCAGCAGGCAATGATCTCGTAGTTGGATAGGTTGCCTGCGTCGGTCAGGTACGTCAATTGTGGTAGAGAGCTGGTGTTGAGGTAGCTTAAGTATTTTTCCATATTGAGGACTTCGGTTGAGGGGACTCCCAAATAGTTGGATACGTCGTTGTTGCTGCGGATAACTTGTTCCTTTGTTGGGCTGATGATGTTTGAACCGTGGTTTGGGTTATTGAATTGCGATATTGCATTAGCACCGGCAGATGAATGCCTCGAGTAGTTGTTGTTACTACTACTACTACTACTGCTGAACATTGGATGGAGGTTGTTATTGTTGTTGTTGTTGTTGTTGTTGTTATTCATGGTATTATCGGCAGAGCTGGTCGGGTTCTTATTTTTGTTCATAAGATTGCCAAAGTCCCCCTTGACGTAGTTTGTGGCCAAGTTCATGTTCATGTTGAAATCGTAGTTGGCCAGCGTGTTCCTGTTTGGTATAAAAGTTGCGGCACTGGCTGCATCATAGGAGTATCTCCTCAAGGGCTGGAAGTCTGCCATTGGCGGAGACGCCCAGTTGTATGCGTTGTTGTTTGCATTTTGCAGCTGGAAGCCCATACCGCTGGAGTTGTTGGCGCTGTTGGTGTTATTGGCGGTATCGCTCCACACGCTTCCGAGTGAACTCCTGGTGTGCAGTTGCTGGTCGTACTGGTTCGGGAGCGGTGCCAGCAGAGCGGCGTCCCCGACGCTTTTGTCGGAGAGGTCGAACGTGTCCAGGGCAAGCTCCTCGATGTTTGGGAAGATGCCCATGGAGTTGCTGGCGGAGGAGGAGGGGAAGCTCAAGCGCTGCGGGTTAGCAAACTCGTGGGGCTTTGTGAGCGGAGAGGTAAACATGTCCTGGGACAAGGGCGGGACGTCGGAGAAGGAGCTCTTCTGCGGGGACAAGGGCGAGATGTTGCTCATGTCTGTGCCGTTGTTGTACGAGGAGAGAATCATGGAGGGGGACGACAGCGGTGGTGCCATGCTAGAGCCGTTGGATGATGGAGGCTGCGGTTGCGATTGCGATTGTGCTTGTGACTGCTGCTGCTGCTGCTGCTGCTGCTGCTGGAAGATGCTGTTGGCGTTGTCGAAGCCTGTGCCTGCGCTGGCGAAGGACGAGTGTCTGAACGCCGGGAACGACGACAAGTAGGGCGACTTCATGTGGTCGTTTGTGTGGGCAAAGGAGCCGATCTTGGCGTTGGTGTCGAACGAGCTGCGGTGGCGGGATGCCGGTGCCGAGTAGTTGTGGTTCATGTTGCCAATGCCGCTGCCGTTCAAGATGGCGGACGGAAGCACGGAACCTTCGGCGGAGTGCAGAGAGCCTCTCCTGCCGGTGACGTCTGCGGGGTTCCGGAGGCCCATGTCGTGGCTCCCTCCAGAGGCGCCGGCGCCGACGACGCCGGGCTTCTTGTTGTTATCGTTGATCAGCATCGGGGTGTTTGCGTGTCTATGTTTGATCTCCGAATGAACCGTTCGGCGATGTGACTATCTATCTGTGTGTGTGTAATTAGCTATCCACCGCGTATATATCAAGCAACGAATAAAATTGTCTCTCTGTAACTATGACCGGACAACCAGCTAAAAGCACAGGGGGTTCACCGAGGCGGATAAAGCAGCAAGGTGAGAGAAAAGGCGAAGCAAGCAAATCTGGTGTGACAAAACCCCACACTTGTCGCAGTCGGATGGGTTTCTGGCGACCTGGGTGTCCCTGTTTGGCTCCGTGATGTCTGTGGCGGAGCAGGCAGAGCAGGCAAAGCAGAGACACCCTATGCGCAGACCACCCGGTGTTGTGCTGTTGTTGGCCCCCCGCTGAGCTGTGCTGTGCTGAGCAGTTGCACCGGGGCTGTTGACACCCGCTCCCGCCGGGCCCCGCCGCCGGCGGCGCCGCCCCGAGGACAGAAACTCGGACTGGTCGCGATGACGCCGGCGATGACGAGGGCG
>JAKUBB010000049.1:0-89714 GCA_030563085.1 Pichia sp. NRRL Y-27259
TCAAGGAGTAATCATGTGTCAGATCTGAAAAAATGCGTCGCATATAGTAGGTCAACACATTAAATTTATATTGAAGTATGATAACTTTGAAAAAGGAAAAGGTTTGACAGTAAGTCGTTTAGCAACTGGCGATGTAAGGAAAAAGTAAAAAAGATTGTATCCAAGAAGCATTAAGCTTCAGAAAAATAAGAAGAGCTTTGACTGATACAATACTTAAAAGCACTTACTCTAAATTACCTCTATAATTAGACAGAATGGGGAAAAAGGATGAATCAATATATAGCATAAACTGGCAAATTAAAGCGGATTTACACGAGAGGATATTATTTTGCTTCACCTGAGAATAACTAAAAGTTATTTTGCAATAACTATGTATTGGTCTACTGAGTTACTTTGGTTGAAAAAGTTGATTTATTTCAAAAGGTTTGAAAAGTTACTTGCTTGCGGAATTGGAATCTGCTGTTTACATTTAACTAATGATTCTCATTAACTTAAAATTGTCAAAATAAGAAATGCCATAGTGGAACTCCGTTTTACATTTTTCTTTCAATATTGTTGAAGTCTAGCTATTTTATTATGAATATCCATTATATGTTATTCTCGTTACTTAGTTAAAACAACTTATATAACTTCTAATAACTAATAATTCTAAACACAGATAGGAGAGAAAACCTCTCCTATTTATATTCTCTGGACATCTGTTATCTTAACAGGTTTTAGATTACTTGATGTCGAATCTTCATACGGACCTAACGGATTTAACCATGTACGGCATTCCTTTATCTAGATCCTAATGGCATTCGACATCTCATCTCAACATTAACAGGTGCTGCTAACTATACTTATCAACCTTTCAACTGCTTGATGATATCTTCCCAATGAAGCTTAAAGCAAATTGAGGCAGGCAAGAATAATTCAAATATATGAGTAGCATCCTCCAATCAAGAACAGCGCAAGTGGTTTAGTGGTAAAATTCAACGTTGCCATCGTTGAGCCCCCGGTTCGATTCCGGGCTTGCGCAGAATACAACTTTCTTTCCGAGATAGTTTAGTGGCTAGAATTTCCGCTTGTCACGCGGGGGACCGGGGTTCAATTCCCCGTCTCGGAGTTGTATTTTTTTCTTTTTTTTAATCCTCTCGGAGGGAACAAATTAATCAGAAAATCTCTACTGAATACAGCGATTTGATAACTACCTTTTTCATTAAATTATCTATTCTATCTATACTTCTGAATTCAACGAATGCTTCCTCAACAACTCATTTTCCTTTTCATAATCTAGATAAGCACCTGTGGTTTCAATTCCGATACATTTTAATTCCTCTGTTGTAGAGACCAAATTCTTCGGAGAGAGGTTCATACTGTCACCCTCAGCTTGGATAAGTGGAAGAATAGTTTTAATTAAGGTTTTTAAGTCTTTTCTTAATATCAGTCTTCTCAATAAGATTTTAGCCCAAGCCTTTTTTTTAAGTTCTGACTTGCCTGCGTCCACCGCCTCAAAAATATTGTTCTTATGTTTCAAAGGAACATAGTGTTTTAAGAATGAGAATAACTTAACATAAGCATTAATGATAAATTCATTGGCGATAACGTCTGAGCTATCATTCTCCATTATCTCGTCTTCATTTGAGGAAAAATCTTGCTCAATTCCTTTAATTTCCCTATCACCTTGGTTCATTATTACTGACAACTGAGCTAGTGAAGCATCTACTGGGAATGATGCCAAAGATATGAAATCGATAAGTTCGTTCACGCTCACCGAGATATTTTTAGATAATTTTTCAAAAGTATTCTGCACCTCAGTAGGGAAATAACAAAAGCGATTCTTTTCAAGATAAGGCGCTTTGAATACACATGTCGTACCAAAATCTTTTTTGAATAGTCCTAAGGTTTCCAATTGAGAATAAATGTTCTGCTGTAGGGAAAGAAGGGATAATGAACAATCGTATTCTTCCAAACGATTGTACCTTAGCTCTTGATCTTGTGTCCCACACAGGGTTGCTAGCTTGGCTATACTGGCTTGAATCTTTTTATTTTTAATGGGGTTGCTGACGTTTTCAGAAAGGTATGAAGACATTCCATTGCTGACGTTGTCGAATCTCTGGAGTTTTATATCTTGGATCCAGGCAAAATCATAATACTTCATATCTGATGACAAAAATTTGTCTAAGAAATCTGAATGTTTTTCAAAACATGTCAACATAATATCAATTTTGTTACATTGGATATAGTAAAGAAATAACGACTTCGCAAAGAGATACTTATACTGGTCAAAATATTTGTCAAATTCAGTCTCGATGTCGGCAGACAGATTTACAAATTCAATATCCGATATCTCTTGAGTGTCGTATAGGTTTTGGATAATCTCTCTTTTACTCTCAAGTAAAACAGATAAAGAATGATAATCAGAGTATTTGTTGACAAGAGGAATTATGTCATTTTGTTTTTTTAGCACTATGAAGCTATGAATCCATTTATCTTTATGGGAGTTAAGTAATTCCGAATATTTAGCCAAATGATCATCATAAATGTTTGACGTATTATGCGATTTCAAGTAAGAAATAATTTCGTTGGTGGTGTAGTAAAGGAAGCAACAAAGTCCAATTAGTATCTCACCATAGTTAACAATCATTTCCTCTTCCGTTAGTTTCAAATTGTAGACCATGCGCGTAACATCGTCAATATTGCTTATCAAATCAAAATGATCTATAAATATGGTTGAGATCCCAGACTTGTTCAAATATTCTTTAATATCGTCATCCAATTTGATCAATGCTTCGACGAAAAGATCACTCAAAAGAGACGTCAAATTCTTAAGTTGCACTTCATTGCCGACATTCTTAGATGTCTTTAAATACTCTGATATGAATAATAGAATACTTTTCGGGTTCTTTCGGAAATAGTTGTCAATCTCCCCACGGAACTTCATGACTTTCAGTATGTTTGAGATAACACCGAACAAATCTCTATCTATTATGAGCTCAAAGAACTTTTTAGTCAATGATAGTAGCTCACACGTGTTTAATAATTTGACTCTCATTTTTTCATCTTCATCAATGTCATAATTTTGAGAAACATATACAACTAACTTCTTCACCATCTCAACTCTTCGTGATAGATTTTCCTCCACACTTAGATCTGCTCTTATTGCATCTGAATTGTCTTCAAGTAAGTCATCTAAAATTTGGTTCAAGACGATTTTGATATCATCTTGTGTTATTGGTAGTAAAGTCTCCTTTAGAGAAAAAATCACTGGTGAGGAAGATTCTGAAAATTTCAAATATTGTAGAAGGTGATCTTTCACGTACGTTAAAATATCACTGGAATGCCCTGATGATTTCAACTCAAACAAAAGCAGACCCTTATCTGTTGCCAACGCGATTGTATTTGGAAGAGATTCCAATCTGACTGCAGAGTATATATGCAAAGATTGGTTGAGAATTATCACTTCAGTCCATGGATGAGGGAACCTTGAATCATTGACAATGGAAACAATCAGCCGGTTATTATTTTGAGTCATAAGGGAGTTTTCTTCGTCTAACAAAAATATTTTTGGATTGACGATAAACTCAGATTTGGGAATTGAAGAGATGGCCGAGGAGTAAAGATTAACTGGATCAGATTTCTCATCACGAAAGTCGAAATATGCATTAAATAGTGAATTTGTCACTGGGTCAAGAACCAAGAATATACCTATTTTCTTTTCAAGAACGAATTGGAAATCCATAAACTTTAGATTGGAGCTCTTTAAAGTTATATCTAAGTTAAGGCTTGATCTTGCTGTAAAAGTTGTGCTAGTTTTCAAATGATCAATGAACGTTAGATGGCCGGTAGACTCCAAAACCATTAATGTTTTCATGACAGGCGAAACATCAATACACTTAACAGATATTATGTGGCTTGAGTTTGCATATTCTTTGATGCTGTAAGACATAGACAGCATGAAACTTATCAATGGTCTATTATTGTACACCTGGAAGTAATTGATTGACAAATCACCAAATTGATCTTTGAATGTGACATAAATAACTCTCTTTTGAGAAGTTGTCACAAGCAAGCAGTTGTCTTCAAAAAGTTGCACTCCTGTTAGGAATTCTGCATTATGAAGTGAGATCTCATCTTGTAGCTTGTTTTGCAATAAGCTCAAAGAAGGTGCTAGTTTTATTGCTTCAAAAAAATGTAAAGTGCCTGAGATTGGTTCTATTATGACCAAATCCGGTTTCTGGGCATTGAGGGGATTGGGTATGATAGAGCAGAGGGGAGGTATGTTATAATCATTAGAGTTATACCTAAATTGAAAAGTGTATGGTCTTTTCTCGAAAGATTTATAGTCATATATTAAAACCCTCGAAGAGGTTATCATGATTGCAATAGAATCACTGGCTGCTTCAAATGAAACAACTGACTCACCATCTTCAAGCTCCGGCAATTTCCAGTATTGATTATTGAGGGAATAGTGTGAAGAGTCAAGAAGAGGTTCTTGCGAATGCTTTTTCAATGCATACTTATTGTTGTTGGCTTCTATTTGATTGACTTGATGTTGTTCTTGTTGACTGCTATTCTCAGTAGCAGAGGAATTCTTGAACCTATTTGCGGTGAACTTCAGTTGCTCCATGGAATTGATTGAGATCTTCAACAGAAAAACTTTGGAAATTTGAATCCAGTGGTATAACTTCTTGAAGTTTAGACAAACCTTTTATCCCTTTCTTTCGACAGGAGAACACGAACTACCATGTTCATTTTTGCTTTCACCCTTTCGAGGAAATTCCGGGTAAATAAAAGTAAGACAAAATTTCCAAAACTACAGGTATTACGTAATCAACTGGAGAGATATTTTTTTCTTTTTTCGGAAATTTTTTTTTCTCAAAATTTTCACTCTTTCAATATAGAGATAGAGATAGATAGCAAGGTTTAGGACTATACCTGGGTTTTTCCAATATCGTAGCTACAGTGATTTACACCCCTGACAGAGAAAGATGATTAGATCCACCAAGCCTAAGAATAACCGTTCGAAACGTGCGATAGAGAAGAAGGAATCCAAAATTGTGGAGAATAATAAAACTGCACTTTTCATACCAGGTAACACATCGAACAAAGCTTTACATGATATAACGGTTGATTTGAGTGCACTCAAAAAGCCTTTCATCAAGCGTTTCACAAAGAAGAATTCGATCTTACCCTTTGAAGACTCTTCCAGTTTAGAGTTCTTAAGTGAAAAAAATGATGCATCTTTATTAATTTTATCTACAAACAATAAAAAGAGACCAAATAATTTGACATTTATCCGAACTTTCGATTACAAGGTCTATGATATGATTGAGTTACAAGCTTTGGCCAACTACAAGCTATTTGAAGACTTCAAAAAGACGACATTCCAAGTGGGTTTGAAACCTTTGTTCGCCTTCCAAGGCCATATTTTCGACATACATCCAACTTTCATCCAAATCAAGTCTTTGTTTTTAGATATGTTCCGCGGTGAGCAATCGAATCTCCAGGATGTTGCTGGATTGCAGTACGTAGTCTCTGTTTCTGCTGTTGAGGAGGACGACAACGACACTGCCATTTCTAAGTTACCATTGGTGTACTTCAGAGTATACAAGCTGAAGACTTACAAATCAAATGAACCTAAATTGGCTAGAATAGAGCTGGAGGAAACTGGTCCAAGGATCAACTTCAAGATAGGAAGAGTGCAACACGCAGATCCTGAAATAGAGAAGGAGGCAATGAGGGTGCCAAAGCAATTGCAACCAAAGGAAAGAAAGAATGTTCAAACAGATTCAGTTGGTGATCAAGTTGCCAAGATTCACGTTGGTACTCAAGACTTAAGTAGACTACAAACAAGAAAGATGAAGGGTTTAAAGTCCAAGTATGACCAAATCAATTCTGACGAGGAAGTCGAGGATGAGTTTGTTGATGCGATAAGTGAAAATGAAGAAGAAGAAGGCGAAGAAGAAGAGGAAGAAGAAGATCAACATGTACTAAAAAAGAGAAAGCTGTAATGCCCAATTTTTATACACTTAGTAAACGTATAAAAATCATTTTTATTTTCTAAAAGCTAATAATAATTTTTTCTAAAACTGACGTGACTTAATATATATAGTAAATAAATGAAGAATATATACTTTGTTAACACTTATTTAATAAAATTTATCATCGTATAAATTGTTACCATTCAAATCCTGTTCATCTGCCAAGAAGGATGACACTGTACTAGGCCCCTTGAAAAAGCAGTACTTCTCTAATAAATCTTTATAAGTCTCCGAGTCAACACCTTTCCAACCAGGTTGGAAGCTGCGTTCCCCATTATTAGCTCCATTTTCAGTGTCAGCGCCTCCTGATGGCTTCCCAAGGTCTAGATTCTCCACCGTACTATTTGATCCCTCACGACTTTCGAGTGATGGATATTCAGGGTTGCTTTTCATCGTTGGATTATTACCATTAATAATCTTAGATGATGAATTGGAGGAATTCGGCTTCATTGGAGGAGCTATAGAGGTCTTTCCAAATTCCTTTGGATTGAGCTCCAATTCTTTCAGCTTTACGAGAATATTCTCATTTTCATTTCTCAATTGACTATTACTAGATGGTAATTGATTACCACTGTTTCTAAAATTATTTTTAAGACCTCCTCGATTCAAGTCAATTGAGTTAGGCTCATTATTATCAGAGCTCCTGTTGCCATTGCTCTTATATTTGTCCTTATCTCTCATTAAGAATTCGGGAGATCCAATTAAACTTTTTATACTATTTCTCCTATCAAAACTTCTAGATTTCTTCAAAGTCACTGCTGGACTTATTGTCGAACTAGTGTGTGAATTAGAGCTTGAATTTGAAGCAGACCGAGGATGCATTTGATTGGATGATGTAGTTGGTGATGAAAATGTTTTATTGGGTATATAGTTCGAAGGAGAGGGAGCGGAAGGGATCTGGGGGTCAGCATCCTCCAAATCTTTACTTTGCTTCACGTTTTTAGTGGATAAAGAAAAATAGCTATCATCCAAAGGTGTTGTCTTTTTTGGTGTTGGAGATGAGGTTTTATTCAATTTGAGAAAGTTATTATGATTGAAGGACAATCTGTAATTTCTTGAATGGTTATTATCCCAAAAATCTTGGCCACCTGCAGTATATTTGATACAGAATTCGAACTTTGGAGGCGAGTTTAAGAAGTTTGGGTTTGTTTTGAAATACATTGATAATAGTACAGGAGTTGATAATTGAAAAAGGAATCGATCGTAACCAGCACGTTTCAGCACTCTTGGAATATCTGAGGTATATTTTGCATCTACATTGACTATTGTGAACCAGTTATCGAAGGAGTATCTAATTTTGACAATCTTTGTAAAACTTATATTTTTCACTGCAATCTGTCCGACTATCAAGGTTTTGTCCAAATTTAGGAAACATCTTTCCAAGAAAACTGGAACTTCACAATCGATTTGATCTCTGTAAGAGAGAGATTTGAATTGAGATGTATCCAGGTTCCAATTTTTCATAACGTTTTTGAATTTTTCGGTATTCAGAGCAGTTTCTGACTCCACCAATTTTTTGGAGACTTTGTAGAGCTTCTCACAGAAGCATCTTGTCAAGTTAAAATCGTTGCTATCATTGCCACCGTCTTGCGAAAAACCGTAGTAATCTACGCTATCGGTACCCTCAGCATCGGGATCGGTATCATCATCATCACTATACATACCCGTGTTTACTTCATTATCTGATATGCTATCATCCAGATCTGAATTGTACGGAGAGTTGTCGGCGCTAATGGAGTTTGGCTTATCTTTCTGATCAAAGTACCTGATGGCTATATTGTTTCCGAAATGGACCTGTTTATAAGTTGGGGTTGAAGGCAGGGACACTGCGCCCGATGCATCGAATGCATTGTTTAGCTTCAAGGACGACTTGACGAGTTCGCCCGATTTCTTTCTTATTAGAGGATACGAGTAGTTGTTGTTGAAGGTGTCTGTCTCGATGTTAGTTTGTGAGCATAGCGGCGAAAGAGGAGAGCCTGGAGAAATTGGGTCTTCTTCATTTGGAAGTTGGGTATCATCGTTTTGGGCAATCGGCAGGCTTTCGTGCAGACCAGTTTCCCTCTTACCGACTGCCGGTAGTACTTCGAAGGAACGGGAGTTCATCAGGGTGTTCTGCTTCATTATGCGGTCGACATCGACAGTCATGCTTGAAGATCTGGAGGGTTTCCTTATGAACGACAAGGAGAGTGGCACGTTGTCCTCCTCAGGTGAGAGTGAGGAGTTGACTGAATCGTGGAAGGCGTCGCCGCCGCCTTGTGCTTTTGTACCGAACCCGAGCGGGTGTTCATCGAACTGCTGGACAGAGGGACTGTTTCCGCTGTGTGCATGCTCAGTGACGAGAGCAACGCTGGAACTCGATTTGTCCAACGGCTCCTCGTTGAAGTGACCTGCGAGCGGGATGTTGCACGCCGACAGCTGTCTTTCGACGTTGTGCAACACTCCGCTTATTGCCAGAGGCTCTTGCTCTTGGATGGCAGCCCTTGCTGGGGGGACAATCTTGCCAGTAGTGTCATGGTTGCCATCCTGGGAAGCTCTCCTTTTCCTCGGGGAGGGGACGTAGGGCATTTACGCTGTCCGTGTACTTCTTCTTGTCCTTCGTGTCCTGCTGGTGGATGCGATGCAGAGGTGCTCAGAGCTGGCTGCTATTGTCAGGAGCAGGGCAGAAGAGACAGGCGCAGGGAGAGAAGGGGGGGCCAGAAAGGGGAAGAGGGGTTTTCTTCCAAACTGAGGGGCGGCAGAGGGTAGGGACGGGGAGAAGATGGGGGGATAATAAAACTCCGCTGTGTGCAACCCAGCACGCCAGAGCCACGGTGGAGATGTTCTCGAGCAGTGTTGTCTGTCTCCGGAGTGAGCCTAGAAACCCCGTGTGAAGCAGGGAAAACGACAGGGTACAGCACAACGTAGGCCCGTCAGGCTGTAGAAAAGAAGGGTGGGTGATAAGGATGTGTCTGTGTGTGATTCCTGCCCGATGCGGTGGTATGACGTGAGGGTCTCGCCTTGGCTCGATGTGGGGTGTCTGTGCTCTGCGGACGGGCGTCCAGGACGTCGGCGACGTCTGGAAAGTCGGCACCACGCTGTCCAGCTGCAGACAACGTGTTTGCCACTCGTCAACGGTGTCGATCCGCTGCCGCTGTGCCGTGGTGGTGTCAAATCGGTCTGACCGTGGCCCGAGAGCCCGAGAGGTACGTACAATAAGGTGACGACGGAAGGACAGAAAGAGAAAATCGCCAGCCGAGCACCGAGAACACAGCCCGGAAACGCGGGGGGAAAAAGCGCGGGGTAGTCACGTGTGTTTCTCTGGGGCGACATGAATGGGGACAGAGAGAGAGACAGACAGAAAGATGCAGAAACAGAGGTGTTTGGGCACAGACATCGTTTCTGTCTGGAGGTCCCGAGGTCGCCACAGCAGGGTTTTGTCCTCGGAAAGGCGACAGCATGACGACGACGAAGGAGACAAAGACAACGGCAGCAAACAGGGCTTTGGCTCCGGAGGGTCCGGCGCCAGGCGTGACTGCAGGCCCCGGATACAACTACTCGCTCTGGAACATCTGGGTGGCCTCGACGCTGCTCAAGATCCTGCTCTTCCCGACATACCACTCGACGGACTTCGACGTGCACCGCAACTGGCTCTCGATCACGGCGCTGCTCCCGGTGCGGGAGTGGTACACGGAGCACACGAGCCAGTGGACGCTGGACTACCCGCCCTTCTTTGCGTACTTCGAGTGGGTGCTCTCGAGATTTGTCCCATCAGGCGTCGCGGCCGACGGCTGTCTCGAGCTCGTGCCTGTTGGCTGCTACGGCCTGCCCACAGTCATCTTCCAGCGCACGACGGTGATTGCGAGCGAGGTGCTCCTGTTCGTCGCGTTGCAGTGGTTCATCGACACGTCGTCGACAAGCAGGGAGAAACGACGCAACTTTGTCATCTCCGCCTCGATCGTCTTGTCGCCGGGGCTCTTCATCATCGACCACATCCACTTCCAGTACAACGGCTTCCTCTTCGGCATCCTCGTGCTCTCGCTCGTCAGCGCCAAGCTCGGCAAACACCTCGCGTGCGGCTTCTGGTTCGCCGTGTTGCTCTGCTTCAAGCACATCTTCCTCTACATCGCCCCGGCGTACTTCGTCTACCTCTTGTCCGCGTACTGCCTCAACCCGGTCGGGGACTGCAAGTCCGTCAGAGGCGTCCTGAGGATCGTCAACTGGTCCCACCTCGTCAAGCTCGGCTCGACCGTCATCGCCGTCTTCCTCGTGGCGTTTGCGCCCTTTGCATACTACGGCGTCTTGCCACAGCTCCTTGCCAGACTCTTCCCCTTCTCGAGAGGCTTGACCCACGCGTATTGGGCACCGAACATCTGGGCCCTCTATTCCCTCGTCGATAGGCTGCTCATCCAGGTGGCGAGAAGGCTGCCCATCCTCTACACGCTCTTCCACAAGTCCCCCGCCGTGGACTTGAACCAATCGTTGACCAGGGGCATTGTCGGCGACGTGACGTTCTCCTTCTTGCCGCAGATCGAGCCCAACCACACGTTCCTGTTGACCCTGTTCTACCAGATCATGGCCTTGATTCCGTTGTTCTTCCAGCCGAAGTTTGAGCGCTTCATCGGCTCCATCTCCTTGTGCGCCTACTCGTCCTTTCTATTCGGGTGGCACGTCCACGAAAAGGCCATCATGCTCATCATCGTTCCGTTGTCCTTTGTCATCTGCCAGGACCGCAGACTGCTCCCGCCGTTCCAGCTGCTCACCTCAGCCGGCTACGTGTCGCTTTTCCCGCTCTTGTACGGCTCTGCAGAGTGGATGCTCAAGAGCCTGATCACCTTCGTGTGGTTCATTGTGTTCCAGACGAGTTTCAGCGAGGTGGTGCATTTCTCCCGCAAAATCACTACAAGGGTGGTGGTGTTGGACCGCATGAACTTGATCTACATGTTGTGCTTTGCCCCTATGTGCATCGCCATCCAGCTGCTCGACATCCAGAGCAGAAACTTTCAGATCTTGAAGAAGCTCGAATTCTTCAGGTTGATGATGTACAGCGTCTATTGCTCCGTCGGCGTCATCTCATCGTGGTCCTCCATCTCGTGGCTCTACTTCTTGGACGACCCAATCTGGACGGAGAAGAACGACGACGAAGAGCTACGGGCAAAGAAGACGACCAAGACGACCATCATGATGCTAGACAGCGACGAAAACAGGTAGCAGCAACACCAAAATGTATCTCTAGTATGTATATAGCGTGTATTCTACAACGGGACAAAGCACACTGAAAAAAAAAGCGGTACGTAGCGAGGCGAGTGGGACTCTGTCCGGGGTTTGCATGAATCGATAGATGGGGGTCTTCTATCTGCCTGGCGGGTGCTGAACAAACTTGACTGAGCAGTAAAGAGAACAGACAAGACCGCTTTCAATGTCGAGAGCATCCAAGATCACGTTTGCGCTGAGCACAGTGCTTTCAGCAGCGACGATTGCCGGCGTCTACTTCATGGCCGAGTACGAGAAAGACGTATGTGAATAGAAAAGAGAGATCCAACGGCGGCTGTTGTCCGTCGCCGTCACCCGATGATCAAGTACTAACGTTTACCCATTCCCACAGCAACTCCAAGAGGGCCCGATCAAAGACAGGGCAAGGATGGAGAGACGAGCTCTCAACACGAAGCAGCAGGCGAACCTCGAGGACTACGAGAAGCAGAAGCAGATCTACGCCGAGCTAGAGAAGACGCAGCCCTTGACGGGCGAGGTCGTCGAGGGACTCGACCCGTCGAAGCGCAACTGAGAGTGATCCGACTGTGTATAGCGTGTATATAGACTTGTGCAACGGCAAATGTATTAACTGGTCCGAACAGCGCATAACACGGCGGCCCACGGGCAGCAAGCTTATCGGGGACACCGGCGCCACACCCGTCTGTGTGTGCCCGTGTGCCAAATCTGTCTGTCTACCCTTCCGGCCCCACGTGAACAAACACTACCTCAAACACCCCCTATAATGGCAATCAGACAGACGGGGCCGCCGAGGCCGCCAGGTGCGGCCGATAGTGGCCGCCGGGGGCTCCTCTCCCCCACCCCGGCCTCGGCGCTTAGCCCGCCTACGGCCCTCCACATAACCGTCGGCTGAGTGCTGCCACCGGTACCCGCCGCTGTGGCCTGTTAAATACCCTCTGGCCACCCCGTCCCCCCTGCTAGACACACAGATACAAAGCATGTTCAGAACCGCCTCATTCGCCAAACAATTCAGCAGAACCATGAGCTCCAAAGTCACCCCTGTCATCTCCAAAAACGCACCACCGGCTGCCGCCAGCTACTCCCACGCCATCAGAGCCAACGGCTTTGTCTACGTGAGCGGCCAGATCCCATACACCCCGGACGGCAAGCCTGTCGAGGGCGACATCAGGGTTAAGGCCGACCAGGTGCTCAAGAACGCTTTGGCCATTGTCGAGGACTCCAACTCCAAGCTGGAAAACATCGTCAAGGTCAACATCTTCTTGAAGGATATGGCCAACTTCGCCAAGTTCAACGAAGTTTACTCCACCTACTTCTACGCCCACAAGCCAGCCAGATCCTGTGTCGCCGTTGTCGACTTGCCATTGGGTGTCGACCTCGAGGTCGAGCTTGTTGCCGTCGAGAACTAAGCTGATGCATTGAGCCGGTTTTTACTGTATCCACGGACCCCTAGTTAGCCTCGTTAGTCTATTTAGCTATTTATCTAGTAAGTTACCTAGTTATCTATATCTATCTATCTCTCCACGAACGATTAATGCCATTTGGCACTTATCCAAACCCGAATGACTCTTAATGTCCGTCCAAACCCTGTCTCATTGGTCACGTGTATGCAAGAAGGGTTTGTAACTTATTTCCACTCGAAACACGCCCTTGTAAACACCCCGCGCACCGCACCTTTTCCCATACTATGTTCCTCATCTTTTTTTTTCCCTCTTCTCGCTTTCCCGCCCCGGCCTGCTCCTCCGCGAGGCCCAGCGTGGGCCTGTGCTCGAACTCTCACAGCGGTCTCAGTAACAGCTCTATTTTCTCAGAACGTGCAATTTTGAGCTTACATGGAGACAGGTTGGAGGTTCAGTTGTATCGGTTTGAAACGACTCTGAGATTTTAAGGACCCTAAACTTCACAGATTAGACAAAATGGCTCAAAGAGTTACTTTCAGAAGAAGAAACCCATGTATGTACTAGACACAACGACGAAAATCCGGCAAGGGAGACCGAAGATACAGGATGTTGAAAAAAAGTGAAATATGGCACTAGTGCACAAATGAAGTGACTAGAACAACGCTAAACGAACTGCACACCCATGCTGATACAGCATACGAAGATACAGCTTTGCGTGAATTCATAGTGGATAAATACATTGCATTTTTTCATTCGTTTAGAAGTGGCAAGCGAAAAAGTAGTCAAGGCAAGAGGAGAAGACGATCATACTACCTGAGCCGACAAGAGGATAGTAAAGAGATTAGACTAATTGAACAGTTTGAATGAACTTCAAAGCTTGAAAGCTAAAATGCAAAAACACGTTATGTGCAACAGAGTGAAAAATTGAATTATTGAGAATAAGAACTACCGGAAAAACATGCTTGCCATCCTGCATCCTAGCTCCCCTGCCTATTGGCAAAACTCCATGAACTACGAACTGATTACTAACATTACATTATCTCTCCTTCTTTTTCTACAGACAACACTAAGTCTAACCAAATCAAGGTTGTCAAGACCCCAGGTGGTAAGTTAGTTGCACAACACCTCAAGAAGAAGGCCACCAGACCAAAGTGTGGTGACTGTGGTGTTGCTTTACCAGGTATCGCCACCTTGAGACCAAGAGCTTACGCATCCATCTCCAAGACACACAAGACTGTTTCTAGAGCATACGGTGGTTCCAGATGTGCCAACTGTGTCAAGGAAAGAATCGTCAGAGCTTTCCTCATTGAAGAACAAAAGGTTGTCAAGAAGGTCTTGAAGGAAGCTGCCGCAAAGGACAAGTCCAAGAAATAAATGTTTTACTAAGATTTATATATATATAAGATAGTAATAATAATATAAAATACAGTAAATAAAGCTCAATCCTCGCGTGCCCGGTGGAGGTAGAAGTCGATGACGGATCGGATGGCGATCTGGTCGTCGAGCCGGAAAAGATTGGCCATGTCCACGTTCAAGGGGCTATCGGGCTCCTGGTTGTCTAGCAATACCACTATTGCCAAGACCGCTGTCTGTAGCGTCCACGCGGGCGACCAGCAGTCGGGCTTCAAGATGTCCAAACAGATTTCGCCCGTTTTGAAGTCCACGTTGCAGTGGGGGATCTGTCTGCAGATCCTTGGGTCCTTGGCGCCAGCGTTGGCGTCCACGTCGAACTTGACCTGGGGCGGTTCCAACGGGTATGCCGCCGGAACGTGGATGAGCAACCTGAAGTACCCTGCGGCGTAGAGCGAGCCCGAGGTGGGTGGCGGGTGGATGACGGCGACCCAGTTGTGCAGGTCTGACTCCGACTGTGGGTGCAGGGACACAATCGAGTCGGGTAGCGTCGCAGGGTCCGACGACTGGTGCACCTCCTTGAGGAGTCTCTTGTGTGCAGTGGAGGACATGGGGTGGATGGCGAGGAAGAGGGCGGCTGGCCAATGGGAGCAGCCGTGAATGTGTGTGTGTGTGTATATGTCGGGCCTGTCTTTCTTCAGCCAGCCAGACGTCTCTGCGTGTCTGTGTGCGTGCCCGTCTGGCGCTGCGGGAGCGAGGAGAAAAGACCGATGTTTCCGCAGCAGTGGGGCGATAAGCGGCGGGCAGCGATAGCGTGTGGCAGGCGAGGAGCAGGCCAGGTGTTGATCCGGGCTTGTGCTGCTTCTTGTTCTTCTCTTCTTCTCCCTTCTCTTCTCTTCTCTCCTTCGTGCTGTTCCCGCTCCTCAGACGAGTACCCACCGCCACCCACCCACATACCCACCCGCATACCCACGATGTTCGCCAGACACACCATCAAAAGAGCAGCCACGGCTGCCACGCCCGCCTCCGCCACGCCCGCTGCACGTGCCGGACACGTCGGCAGCGTCAGACAGGCGTCCACGAACGCAGAGACAGACGCCGACGCCGTCGCCAACAGCACAGGAACGACAGGCGAGCCGGAACACCTCGCCCCAGCCTCCTCCCCCCCCACCGCCCACAACACCTCCGCATCCACCAAGAAGTACGTCCAGCTCCAGCAGCGCCGGGTGTCCAACACGTGGAACATCCCGAAGAAGGACCTCTTCCTTGACATGCTTTTCACCGGCCAAGGCCCGCTTCTCGAGCCCGTCAAGGTCGAGGTCGCCGAGAAGCTCTTCAACTCGCCGCTCTCCCGCATGTACGTGACGAAGAACGGCGAGATGAAGGTGAGCCGGCGTCCGGGAAGCGCCTCTAGCAGCAACAGCAGCAACAGCATAATCCACCACAGCAGACACGCACACACCCACCCGACAACCGTCACCGAGGACCTCGCCCGCTACCGGGCCGTCCGTACCGCCCGCCGGGACCCCAACCACAACGTCTTCTTCTCCACAACCTCCACGTCTTCCACTTCTGCTGCTGCTCCAACAGCCACACCGACCCCGTCCCCCAGAGGCACCACCATCTTCACCCACAGCGCTGTCTCGGGCCTCCCGCTGGAGAACAACGCCCTCCTCAACCTCCCCCACTCCCTCCTGCTGAGCCTACAACCTTTCTCCTGTCGTACACAACCAGGCAACGAGTCGTACCGCGACGACCGCATTGTCGTGCGCAAACTCCAGATCGAGGAAAAGGAGAAAAACCTGAAAAACAAGAAATAGCGTCGATCGGCGCATTTTTTGCTGCCGTCGCGTCGATCCCCCGTGGGACTGCTCGCCCCGATTGTTCGGCTGATTGACTGATTGTTGACTGATAGTGGTCCACCCTCTCTCTCCCGTCTTTATATTATATACACCGTTTTACATACACACACATAGTCTAACAGTCTCCCAGTATCTGCATCTCTACCGCTCCACTCAGGCGTACACACACACCTACACTCACACCCTATACTCCGTTCCGTATAGTGCTGCCGCCGCCGCTGCCTCCCTATCGTCCTGCATCCAATATAGTCCCCACTGTATTCTCTGAATTGCACTTTTCTACACGTTCACAATCCACGCTCTGCTCCCAGGAACCGCCGTCTTGTGTCGCCTGCACTCCTGTATATAAATGGTTATATACTAGCTATACCAGGTATTGAAGTCCGCTGCTGGCCACTTTCTTTGAAAACAACAATTACTACTACTACGACAACAACTTCAACAATAACAACACTAACACCCGGCTGTGCCACGCCTTTCTCACAGGAAAAGATGTCTTACAGCAGCAACAGCAACTTTGGCAACCCCACCAACAATGGCAACACCCACAGTAATGTCAGCAACACAAACATGAACAAACACATCATCTCCATCTCCAACAACGCCGGCAACTCCAACAATAACCCCTTGCATAACAACATGTTCATCAACAACCGAACACACTCGACCTCCTCTTCGTACACATCGACCACCTCCCCGTCAAACTTCACCTCCTACTCGTACAATAGCCCCTCAGCACATCCGCCATCACACATATCCTTGTTCCAGAGGAGCTCCTTCCCCTCCAGGTCCGGCTCCATAGACAACCTAGCCTCGTCTCTCAACAACCACAACAACAACAATACCGCCAACAATGACAGCAACCAGCCCACGCCTGTAATATTCAACAACAACAGTAGCAACAGTAACAACAACAATAACAATAACACCGCCAACAACCACATCTCTTTCCCCCAGAGCTCCTCTTTCCTACCCTCTTCTCTAACTCCCGCAGGCCGCCGAAGTTTGTTAACATCCAAGCTGCAGCAGCAGCAGCAGCAGCAGCAACAACAACAACAACAGCAGCATCATGAACAGAACTATCAGGCTCAACAGAACCCACATGACACTTTTCTAAGAAGAACTTCGAACCATTCATTCTCGAGCCACAATGCAGGCTACATGGCTCCCTCCCACGTTTCCTCCTCATACTCTTCAAACTCGTATACATTCAACACAAACAACAATAGCGTCTCTTCTAATTCGAACAATAGTAGCACGAACCCTTCTAATAACTTTGCCAATTACCAACAGCAAAATCAGCTTCCTCAATTGCACCCTCAACTACAGCCCCAGTCACAGTCAATAAACATCAACACCAACTCTTCATTCGCCCCCCACCCAACACCAGCAACGGCAACAACAGACATATCGAAGGATTTGGCCTTTTCAACAAACTCCAGCAGCTCTACTCTATATCAAGATGCCGAATCCCAGTTCAATAGTGGCAATGCTAATAACCCCAATAATAACATGCACAATGTTGAAATAACTCACGGATTCAACAATTCTGCGACTGTAGGTTCGAATCATTTCATATCGGCATCAGCACCTGCTCCCTCCCAACAATTCTCCTCTTCAATGTCCATGCCTTCATTTCACCAATTCAACAACCAAAGAACATCCGGCATTCATAACAACAACAACAGCCAAAATACATCCAATGGAGACCAATATAAACAGCCACAACCAGCACCAGCACCAGCACCACCACATCACCAACAGCCGTCCATTGCACTTCATTCCGAAGAACACTTAAACATAGCAGATTACCCGGTACAGGAGTTGCTTTTAATGTTGTCTGCACTATTGCAGAAGATTGTCGAAGCCAACGACCTATTGCATACAGAAGAAGACCATCTGAACAGGAGCCAGAACTTATCCAACGTTGGCATTAATAACAACAACAACAACAACAACACTACCTCCTTTGATGGTACAAATGATGGCGGGCTCTTGAACAGCAAATATGGCGCAAATGTACTTGCATTTCATGGACGAAATATTCCAGCCATTTCACTACATGCATATCTCACCAGGATTCTTAAATACTGTCCCGTCACCAATGACGTCTTTCTGAGCTTGTTGGTCTACTTCGACCGAATAGCTAAACGTGCAAATAATACAGAAAAAACAAGTGAAGATGCCATAATGATGGGCGATGACGACAGCAACAACAACAATGACGGTGATGACGGGAACAACAATGACAACAGTAGCCAGGTGAACGCCCAACAGCAGAATCCACATTTTCGGAATGCAGAAAATAACGACGAGAGCCCCCAGGTCTTTGTAATGGACAGTTATAACATTCATCGTCTGATTATCTCAGGTATCACGGTCGCATCTAAATTTTTTAGCGATGTGTTTTACAAAAATTCGAGATACGCTAAAGTGGGAGGATTGCCGTTGGACGAATTGAACCATCTAGAGCTTCAGTTCTTACTTTTACTAGATTTCCAGTTGATGATCCAAAAGGAAGAACTCGAACGCTATGGCGATCTTCTATTGCGGTTCTGGAAACGTGAACAGATGAAACGCATGTCTACAAATGGAATGGAAAGTCAGCCATTGCAGACTGCTACTGATTCAGACAACGCTATGACTGACCAGTAATTCATTGTATATTTCCTCTTCCTCTTCCTCTTCCTCTTCCTCTTCCTCTTCCTCTTCCTCTTCCTCTTCCTCTTCCTCTTTCTCTTCCTCTTTCTCTTCCTCTTTTTCTTCCTCTTTTTCTTCCTCTTTCTCTTCCTCTTTCTCTTACTCGTAACCATTTATCTTACTAATATAATTCCTTTATTTTAAACTACATACTCGTCCTGCTCAATCTTCCTCGGGAAAAAGACAGGAAGGCAGAAAACACTGGCTGAGCCCCCCCAGTCCTCTCCCTTTCTCCTTGGTGCACAGCCTGAAAATCGACATTCACCACCTGTCTGAATACCTAAAACAGCTCCAATCTTCTTTGGCCTCCAGCTGAAGATTGGAGCAAATGACGACTAGTGTAGTTTTTATAGACAACACAACATAAACAGTCGATATATTGATATGCTTGGCAGTGGGCAGTGTATGTTGCCTCTTTATTCTTCCCACTTCGCCTCCTCGCCATCTCGGTACCTTCATGATGTTGTTCTGGCCTCGACGCAATTCAACAACTTTGGAGCAGCAGCCATTTGACACGTGAGTGAAGATGGTCTTATGAGAAGATAGTAGACTTAACTCGCTGTTTTAAAAGTAGTTAATCCTTGAACTTGCGTTTCTTTAGTTGAAGCTCGTCGTTTCGGGGTCACAAAGTGCACTGAATGAGATAACAAGCAAAGACTGCTTGACTTGAATGCTTCTAAAATACCTGATCCTAAATATGTTTTTAAATTTTAGAAGCAGTCGAAAGGAATATTTTCAGGAAATATGGGAAAGACTCCTTTTGATATCTTATAGTTGTGCTCGTTATGCCTAAAGTACACTTATTGGTGCCACGTTGATTCACTCTCCACTTTTCAGGTAAATTACGATGAATAGTAAGTTTAACTCACTAAACTCATTCAACCTTGTACAGAAGTTATGTTACATTACACACGACTTGATATGTTGTCGTGAAAAATCTTGACAAAAATCCTACGAACTCATCATCAAACCAAGCCAGCTGGGGTTTCGTGAGACGAAACATACACCGACTATGCCTATCCAGGCAATGTCGAACTGATGGAACTACAGTGATAAAACAGGTACGGTAAGAGAAAGCATCATATACGGGATGGATATATTCTCCCCCTCCGCACGTGACCCAGATTGCCACTGTCTGAGCTACATTTTTGTCGATGGAAAAAAAACGGCATGGCGTAATCGGCAGCATTTCAATCGTGTTTAACATGAATCAGTAGCACAAGTTTCCCAATATCCTGAGTGACAACAACACACGTTCCGCATTACACAAAAACACAGAAAAAATGGCTGCTAAGAAAGCACGCCATCACAAGACGAAAAATAAGTCAAAAACCGGAGGAAACAAGCCTGCCGCCAAGGAAACGGCAATTGGAACAGGAAACGGTATTGGTACCGACCAAGCAGAAACCATCTCTGTGCCAGATGGACATGAAATGGAGGTTGGCAGTCCACAAATGATGAGTGGAATGGACGATCCCTTTGACGAGGTCGTGGCAAGGGCAATGAACTTTTCTTATGCGGACTCAATCAATTTCAAAGGTGGCAATTTTGCTCTTTTGAAAAGTATACGAAATATGGTCTCCACAATGGAAGAAAACAAATTTTTGAGTTACATGGAGGACATCCGAACAGGAAAGACTGGAATTGAAGACATAGTACAGCTTTTGGACAGTTTCAGAATCGAGGGTAGTGAGTCCTCCAAAATCCTGTATGAGAATGCACAAGGTGCAGCTCCATCCACTATTAACAGCAATAATGATCATCATATTAATAGTACTAAGGCAGCCAATAAAATAAGGGAGCTAGAACCCAAGCAGTTGAATCGTGTCTCCCATGGTTCAAATGAAGAAGAGGAAGACGAACCAGAGGAAGAAGAAGAAGAAGAAGATGGGTTTGAAGAGGAACAAGAACAAGAGGAAGAAGGTGCATATGTATTTTCCAATGAAGTTGAATCCGACAATGATTCAGGTGAAGAATACAGCTTTGATCTGGAGTTGAGCAACAACTTTTTCGACCCATATAAATTTCACGATGCCCTTTTTAAACTTCTCCGCATAACGATCCCCAACGCTAAAGGTGTAACATCTGGAGAACAACAGAGAATCAAAAGACTTTTCTCAATTTTGGCCACTTTTTGTGACCCATACACACAGCCATCCTCCACTGGTGAGCACAACGAAATGATCCTAAGTGCGGATTTAATATCAGACCTAGTGATTTCCCTAATTTACAAAGACTATATAAAGTCTTCCAGCGGACAGACAATGAACCTACCTGCTTTTGATATGGCTTACGACATTGCCGTGATCATCGAAAAGATAATGATTATTTTGAATGCAGACGACGAAACTAATCTAATTTACATCAACAATGATGAAGAACATTGGGAGGGTGAACTCCCAAAGTGGCTACCGCATAGTGCTCTTTCAAACATTGTAAATATAGCTAGCGACTTCCACCACATGATGCTACTCTACGCAATTGTCACAGCAGGCTTACTAATCATACAAAAACTATATAGGAACATGGGCAATATATGTCTCAACCCGTTTCTCTCCATGTATTTACAACTATGGAAAAATCAAACCAGAATCATCTACCTGGGAATAGAAATAGATAGACGTGATGAAGATAATGGGTTTCCAGGATATCCCGAAGTTATCCGATATATGATTAAGGGCGCTTCGGCTGTGCGATCTATGATATCCTTGATTTTGAACGATGATTTCGAGAAAAGATTGCATGATTTGAAACACGAATCCTTGATCAATTTTATGCGTCCGTGGGGTCGTAAATTTACCAATGGCTCGATAACTAGAGACATACGAGTGTTTGTTGCTGCTTTATTAGCTTTGGGTTCGGAATTGGACGGTGTCACCGAATTATTATTTAACTTCGATCCAGAAGATAGATATGATGAAGATATCAAATATATGTTTGAGATGGAATTGGAAGATATGGAAGATGAAAACGCCACAGCCATATCTGCAGATCGTACAGTGGCAGAATTGAAAGCTGATAGAAGTGGGACAGAGGAATCGCCAGGCGCCAGTGCAGCACATGAAAATGGACATTACCATGATCATCACAAGGAAAATGTGAGGAGATACGTTGGTAAAAATGGCATTCTTGAAATTGAAAGACACGATGAAGAAGTTGATGAATGTGGTGATAATGAAGATGCGATATTTATGAACCAGACCTCAGCCTCGCCAGCTTATGATTTACATCCAGATTGTAACTGCGTGTTCGAAGACTTTGAGAGTGATTTCGAGGAAGAAGGAGAGTATGAAGAAGCGAACGCAGAAGATGAGATAAGTCCAAAAGAAAATGAGGCAAGATTAAAACAGATCAAACAGTTTGATAATGCCAAACTCTTGAATGACTTTGAAAGCTTAAGTCGCCTGAGCCACATCGACTTGAAAGATCTGGACATGGAAACAATTCAAAATCTACATTTAGAAGCTGTAAGAAACATCAATAATGGCCCTTCTGCTGTTAGAGCGACAGGGAGCAAACATACAGAAATAGATTCAAAAGGAAGAGACTGGAGAGATATCCCAAGGGGTGATAATGTAATGCTTACGACAAGATTTGTGAATTTATTGAAAAGTTCAATTGACGATTCATCTATTTTCCTCACTCCGATGGAGAACTTATTGAGCTCGTTGCAAAGCATGACATCGGAAACATTGGACAGCCAAACATGTGAAAAGATAGTTAGGAGTATTGCATGGGTGGTCCAATATGAACACGAGAGCAAGTTGATGAGCGATGAAGAAGTGAAGATGAACAATGATCCTAACGTAAATGCTGATGTGATTTACAACTTCTTAAAACTGAATGATAATTTTGTTAAAATGATGAACCATAACCCATCATCTGCTTTCTTCATCATTGATGAGCTACTGATGGCTGAAGGATACAGACGTGTTTTGATCTGGTTTTTAACTCACTTGCCTTTGAATCAATGGATCATCAACTACTTCCATGATCTTCTAATTGGACAGCGTGGTAACCCTACCAAGGATGGAGACGACGCCAACACAAGGTTTAGTTTCAGTAGACAGGGTCCGCTAGTTTTAAGCGAGATTGAGCAATCTATGCTTTTACACGAGTTTCTTTCTAATGCTGTCATCTACCTTTCGAGAGGATCTTCTTACGAGCTAGAGGATATCATGTGGAACCAAATAGAGGAGGGGAAAACAGGCCATGATGAGAAGAGTGGCACCACTCCAAGTAACAATGTTTCATCGTTCATAACAAACAGATCGAACGCCCAAAAACTAATAAAGGTTATTTGTCTCATGTTGAAGTCGTTGGAAACACACAAAGTCATCAACCCTAAAAATACGGAGTACCGTGTGGAAATTCAAACTTTATTGGTTCAATGGGTCGGTGTAGGGTTTGTTCCTGAAGCACGTGAACTTTTCTTCAGATACTCAAACACAGAGAATACTGAAAAGAAGTTGAGTGATAATGCAGATGAGAAATCTAATGCCAAAAAAGTCGAAGAAAAGGAAAATCAGAAGTCTACAGGGGAGAACATCCTGTCAAGGTTATTCCAAAGCAAGTTCTCTAAGTTAATGTCTTACCTGGAAAACTTTTCAAGTTTTGACTTATTCATAATTACGTTGAACATGGCACAACATTACAGAACAGAGAAGAAAACTTGTTTTGATTTTATGAAAGATCTTAATTCAATAGCACATGTTTATGCAACAGAAGAAGAGCTCCTAAAGTCATTTGACGAATTTTACTTAGCTTTGAATGAAGCTTTATCCACTGGTGATGAAGAGCGTATTATCGAGATAATGTATGCGTCCAAGTTTCTAACGACTGAAACTAACATTATCCATGCTAGAAGAGCAATCAAAATTTTCATTGAAGGCGGAGAATTGACGAATGAAGCTGAAACCATCCAAACATTGCAGTTGCCAAGGCAGAATCAACCTTCTGATCATGTCGAACGTGAGAAAACCCAGAGTGCATTGGATGATTCCAGCCCACCGAAGCCGACAGCTCTGCTAAACAACACAAAAAAGACGAAAAAGAAGACTAAGCACGGCAAACACAAATAACTAGATTGTATAAACATATCCTTGTATTCTTCAGTCTTTGTAAGATAATAACAGTTTCATGAAAAATATCCGGAAAAGCAAAAAAACGGTTTCGCATCGGGAAAGAAAATTCAAGGCGGATAGATCTACATATATACATGTACGTACATCACTTTTGCCACACTAATGAGAATTGGTCTCTGTTCTTGAGCTTTTCTCGACAAGTCGAGCAAGTGCAAAAAGTAACTATAACATGCCCACCTTATCTGTCAATTGGAATTACAAAACTCGCCGTGTGACAGTGACTCCGTCCACGATATTGGGCGACGTATTGAAAGAATCATGTCTACATTTCAACCTTGGTCCCGATTTCACACTCTACAAACTGGTAAACAGGAATGGCAAGGAAATTGATCTAGCTTTACCTTTCCGATTCAGCAACCTTGCTCAGGGTGCCAATCTTGATATTGTTGGCCCTCCAGCGGGTGCTGTGCAAACGGAGAAGAAACAAGACAGTGAGTCAAGTAAGGCGATCAAGGGCAGCGGTGGCAACGAAGGCAACAGTAATAATCAGAAATATGTTAACTTGAGAATCAGTGTGTCCACTCCGGAGAACACCACTACTGCAGTTACAGACAAGTTTTCCAACAACGTGTCGCTGAATGGTGTCTTGGAAAGACTGATTGAAAAACACCATCTGGGTAAAGTCAGCCATGACAGAATTGCTATTCAAATTATGATGAGAGTTCTCGACGTCAACGAGTATGGCAAGTCTTTGGCCAGCTTAGGACTCGTAGAAGGAAACCATGCAATACGATTGAGAGTCAAGCCGAATGAACATGCATTTGTTAAACCAAGACACAAGGAGCAGAGGGAGGCTAACGAAGAGAGGCCAACGGAAAATATCAAATACGAGAAGACTACCGTTCCAGCCGAAGCAGGTAGTGGCAATCAGGCAGAGACAAATGCTGCTGGAAGCATGAAGGAGGCGCAGCAAAAAGAGCAGCAGCAGCAGCAGCCAATTGTCTCTGAACCCGAAAGAACTAGCAGCATAGCAGACGAACCTGCAGAACCTACTAAGAATGAGATTGATATCAAATACGTGCATAATGATAATGGAAGAAATGCGGTCATCGAGAATGACTACGACGAATCTTCATATGAAATGAGCATCGAGCAAGCGAGAATCTACCAAAGACTGCTTTCTAAGCAAGCAGCCGACCAACCGATGCTCACAAAAGCCCTCAGAGAGAAGCTGGAGGAGGAAGAAAAAGAGAGGAGAGAGCAAGTGAAACAGTCAAACTACACAGGAGAATGTATCATCAGAATCAAGTTCCCAGACAACAAGGTGGTACAGGTGAAAATCGACAATAGAAAGACTCTCCAGGACCTCGCTGAAGTCCTCGTGGGAAAAGTGTTGAAACCCGAGATTGTTCCACGGGGGTACTCGAGTGGAGACGATTTGTTTTTTGAGCTTTATGTTGCCCATCCGTACAGCAAAATATTAGGGCAGAACACAGAGCTGGCAAAGACCATAGACGATTGCGAGTTTGGCAACCGTATCTCGCTTTTGTTCCGTTTTGAGCCAGGATATACAAGGGCTCTTGTTCATAGTGGATACATTCTCGACCATCTTCTAGAGAAGTTGGATGACACTGCCTCACCAACCGGCCCGGCCTCTGCTGAAGCAAACCAAACGAGTTCGTCAACCACTCCGGCTGAAGAAGGGTCTGATAAGCCAGCGGGAGGGCTCAACGGTGCCAAAAGGGCCAAATTCAAGCAGGTTCCAGCCTGGATGAAGCTCAGCAAGAAGGTGTAAACATCAAGCTGGTCTCCACGAACCGCCTCCGAGTAAAGCTAGGTTTCTGTATAGACAACTTTCTCTAATCAGCAATAGCAGTAATGGCTTCGGTACGCACACGGCGCACCGATTAGGAAAAAGACAAATCAGTTTGAGTCGTGTCTCTATTTACTTGTTTACGGCTGCACGATATGCGACTCTTGACCGTGTTAACCTTTCTTGCCTGCCGGAGACAACAACACATACACAGAGGGAAAACTCAGCGGGATGGCAGACTCGAATAACATCAAGGTGTACGTGAGATTCAAGCCCACGGCGGAGGGCTCTGGCAGTTCCCCCCGAAACCGAGACATATCGCCCAATCACTATCGGATCATAAACGATTCACAGACAGTGAATATTGTTCCACAGAAGATACCACGAAGGCCACTAGCGTTGGACAGCAAACAAAGTGCTTCAGTGAATGAGGGTGGGTCGAGGTCTTGCAATTTCACCTACGACCATGTCTTTTCGAGCAACGCAACCCAGGACGAAATCTTTCAGCACACGATATCGCCCATTATACGATCCACGATGCAAGGGTACAATGCTTCGATTCTGTGTTACGGTCAAACAGGAAGCGGAAAAACTTATACTATGATGGGGGATACCGATGGCAACGAGCACAGGGGGATCATTCCGAGGCTATTCACTGAAATTTTTGACGAAATCGATAGTGCCCCAGATACATCTCAATATACTATTGCGCTTTCCTACTTTGAGATATACAATGACGTGATCAACGATTTGCTAAGCCCGAAAAGTGTTGCAGGTCAGATATACATACGAGAATTAACTGAAGCAGGAGAAAATAACAGGGGTTCAGGATCGGGTATGGGAGAGGAATTCAATAGCAGCATGTTGAATCAGCCCAACGTCTATGTAGAGGGTTTGGATAAGTTTTACGTTGCCGATATCGACGACATCAACCAGGTTCTCAAGATAGGGAATGCAAACAGAGAGGTGGCCGAAACAAGAATGAACAGCTCCAGTTCGAGATCACACTCCATTTTACGGGTGGAAATATGTGTACGTGAGTACAATGATGGTTCCTCCTCTTCCGGACAGGAAGTAGTGGTGTACAATAGCACCCTTTTTTTGGTTGATCTTGCTGGGTCTGAGAGGCTAAACAAATCTGGGACAAACTCCTCGCATGCTTCTCTCAAAGAGACGATTGGCATCAACACGTCTCTTTCCGCCCTCGGCAATGTTATCAACTTGCTAGGATCGGAAAATGCCGTGAATGGTAAAAGACCCCATATTCCATACCGAGATTCAAAGCTTACTAGAGTTCTTGCAAACTGCCTAGGTGGAAATTCAAAGACGGCCATGATAATTACATGCTCTTCGGATTTGGACGATTTCAGTGAGACGTTGTCGTCGTTACGATTTGCACAGCGTGCGAAGAATGTCCATAACGCAGTGCGTAGAAATGAGTCAGTTGTTGAAAACAGCCGACATGAATCTTCTCCAGACTTAGATTCTCGTGATACGCTCAAGAACTGGAAATCTAAGTATGTTAACGCCTTGAAGAAGATTGTTGATCTTGAGGCCAAAAATGAATCATCAGAGTTCTCATCATTTCATCATGACAATGGTGGCTACGAGATTAGCGATGACATAAATAGCATGGCCAAGCTAAGAATGGAAAACGCAAGCCTGAGGAACGAGCTCAACATATACAAGACATCAGTGGAAGAGATGAATAATAACAAATTAACTGATAAGATTGATTTCATGATGACACTACGATCATTCCAGTCTTTGAAAGCGGATGTTGAGATATACAAGAAGCTTCTTGTTACAAAGACTGATCAGATCATTCAATTAGAAGACGAGCTTGAGGAGCTGAAATCGAGGAATTTGAACGTGGCTGAACATGGGGTGAAGGAGCTAGACTCTTTGCATACCATGCAGTCGATGTCAAACAAAATTCAACAGCAAAATGATGACTTGCTACGGCAAGTGGAGAAGGCCGAACAGCTGTTGATGCGCAAGGAGCAGGAGTTGAAAAGCGTGACATTGAAGTGGTCAAACAGAGATATGATCGTGACCGATGAGCAGAATGAAGTTGAAAAGAAACTCGAGCAAATGAGTAGACGCCTGAAGTCTGCTGTTAATGGAGATGTGTTGCTGAGCGGTAATGAGAACAGTGGTGATATCAAAATATTCAACGACCCTGAAAAGATTGGACCCGACTTTGTTGCGAGTGCCAATGGGAACACTAATAGTGTTGGTAAAAAGGGAGTCAACTTACGTATAGTTAAGCCACGTTGATTTACTGCGAAGAAGAAGGACTATGTAGAATTGTATACTAGGATCGACTGCAGATTTAGTATTTCCCTAGATTTGTTCTCTTGATTGAGTGATTTGTTGATTTATATTGTTAACAAAAATCGTAAATATATAATTAGAAAAGAACGAAAGAGACCAATCTCTTCCTAAGCGAAGGCACGTTGTCCTTCCTTCAAGCCCAAGATACAGCGGACGTCACTGACGAACCTCAGACTGTTCAAGAGGGGCAATAGGTTCATCAATTCTGTGTCCTCCGGGTCGTTAATCCAACCCTCGATCATCAAGCCGTTGTCCTTGTGGCGGACATAGGAGATGGGGGAGTTATCGATGATGATGATTTTCGAGTAGTCGAGACCCCTGGAGGAGGCAGATCTCGAGACGTTGGAAGAGATGCTGGAGGCTCTAGACCTGGTTCTCGAGTTGGACCTCGACTGTGGCTGGCGGCTCTCGTCGTTCAAGACAACGGACAAATCCTTGAGATAGCCCTTGCCCTCTGCGAAAATGCAAGAGTTTCTGTAGTATCTGGTTTTGAAAAGCCTGGTGGGCGGGTCTAACTGCAGCTTCTTGAGGGATTTTTTCATCACATCGTTGGACAAGACCTGTTCTTCAAGATAGTCAATGACTGGGTCTGCGTACTCCTTAATGGAGGCGGTGAAACAGACAAGGTCGAACCATTGGTAAACAACAGATAGAAATTCCTCCACATAGGGGCGCTTGTAGATGTGATACAAGGTTGGTAAGCTGCCCATGACTTTCACTTCGATGGACCTGCCCTTGGTCTTGTTGAGGGTGGAGGAGTTGTACCGCGATAGCGAATGAATCAAGGTCTCGTCCAAGTCAAGCACCAAGGTTTTCCGTGGTAGCTTTGGGGGATCTAAGATGTTGAAATCGAATAATAGCTTGGAAAAGATGAACTTCTTCTTTTTCTT
The DNA here is from genome assembly GCA_030563085.1 of Pichia sp. NRRL Y-27259. Classification (NCBI taxonomy): domain Eukaryota; kingdom Fungi; phylum Ascomycota; class Pichiomycetes; order Pichiales; family Pichiaceae; genus Pichia; species Pichia sp. NRRL Y-27259. Next base: position 28,668 of record JAKUBB010000049.1, read on the forward strand.
TCGCTTTGCCTGGGAAGCAGAGGTAAGCGTTGCTGACGGTGTCGAGTCCGAGCTGGGTTTCAATGCTGCTGTGGCAGAGACGGCAGAAGAAGCAGAGGAGGCAGCAAGCAGGGACGCTGCAGGGCTTCCGCTCCCGTCTGCAGTTGCGCCTTCCAAAGAACCTGTCGACAAGGAGGGGGCGCTATTGACAGCCTGGAGAAGCTTGTAGTTCAGCCTGGACACCTTGGACGGCTTCGATGGTGTATCTGTGTCTGGAATGAGATGTATCGAGGGCGTGATGGGGTTTGAGTCCGACGGCGATTTGAAATAGTCGTCGTTTTCGTGGTAGTCTGGGTCGAACTCCATGGACTCTTCCAGAATAGTGGAGATGGACGACTTGGGAGCATACTTGCCTGTAGATTTGGCGGAGGAGGAGGAGGAGGATGAGGGTGGAGATGGGGTGGACGGAGCAGACACGGTTTTCGACGGAGATGCGTCGTCGTCTTCGTCTTTGGAGATAGTGGCTGCAGAGGACGGCGTTGCCGGCGAGGAGGGAGGAGTGGATCCTAACGGCGGTGTTTGCGTGTCTGCGGGATCGATCGAGAGGTCTGGGTACTCCGAGTGGTCATGATCATGGTCGGCTTCATCCAGCCCAAGAAGGAAAAGCACAATCTGGTACAGTTTTCTGAGCGGGTAGAGGAGGACGGAGAGGAGGCAGCAAATGGGCACGTAGACGAGGATCCTCGGGACAAGGAGCACCGAGTAGATGACGTACGAACCGAGGCCTGCGGCCGTCTGGACCTCGAGGGGCATGTCCAGTGGCTCTCCGGAATCTCCTTCTTCGCCGCTGGCCTTGTCCTGCTGCTTCCAGAGCCCGTCCTTCTCGGCAGCGGTGTCATGGTCGTCGCCGTCGACAGCGCTGTCCTTCTCTGGCGGGGGTCCGTTGTCGCACTTGCCGTCGCCGCCTGCAGCGTGTGTCGGCTCGGACGTCCTCCACTGCAACGTCGTGGAGAGGTACTGGAGAGAGTTCATGGTGCCACGGCGGAGGGCTGCCTGCAGAGCTGGCGGGGCCCTGCTGGCGGAGAAAAGCTTCACCGTGGAGGGTAGAAGGGGAGGAAAACATCATGTTGAAGAAGAGCCTCCTGCTGCAATGGGTGCGGAACAAACGCCCGTGCTTACGCAAGCAAAGAAAGTACATGTGTTTGCATAGAGGTGTATAAAGGGACCGTAGATATGAGGGGGGTAGAGTGTCTGTCGGGTCTGCAAGAGGCCTGCAAGAGCCAACAGAAGGAGCCGGTAGCTTCAGACAAAGCTGCGGTAGGGGTCGGCAGCGTTGCGGGGCTGCGGCGGCGGGTGGTGGGCCTGGTGGGGCCGTTGCGGAGCGGTGTAGTCCTTCGGCGGGACCGCTGGGGTGTAGTTGTTGGGCCGTGGACCCGTCCTGGCCGTATTGCCTGTACTGGCAGCTGCCGGGGCCGTCTTGGCGTTGCGGTGGTCGAACGGGTTCGACGCAGCGTAGGTGGTCTGCGTCTCGACCTCGTGCAGGCCAGGCTGCAGGCCGTGGCGCTGCTCCTGCTCCCGCCGGAGGAGCATCTTGGTGACCTCGGAGTGGATTATGGCGGCGTTTCTCGACGAGCAGCCGTTCATCCACGAGAAAAACGAGCCGATCACGGGTGGGAACGTCAGAAAGAGGTCGAAGAGGATGTTGGCGTTCAACTTCGCCACGGTCTTGGCGTCGAGGTTGAAAAACATCCCTGCCCTCGTTGTCAGACGGGCGTGCACCGCGTACATGAGCAGCGGGCCGATGCACGGGAGGGCGACGACCAACGGCCCGAGCCCGACGCCGCAGTCGACCGGGTAGCAGCCCATGAAGCACTTGTCGTCCACCCACGCCCGCCGCTGCACCCACTTCCACATCTTCTGCTCCTCCTTCGTGGCGCTGTCCCGCAACTTCAACTTCCTCGTCTTCCCGCCACCCACGTCCTCCCGGTACGGGTCCTTCGTCTTGACGTGTTTCTCCGCGTACTCGTTGACCCGCTCCGTCGCCTTGTCCAGCGCCATGTCCTTCGCTATGCCCTCCACAAAGCTCTCGACAAAGTTCATCCTGTTCTTGCTGCTGCTGCTGCTACTGCTCTGCTGCGCTTGCTGGTGCTCTAGCCGGTGTTCTAGCGTAATCTCTCCTTCTCCTTCCTCCATTGTCCTGACGTGTCCGTCAACAAATGCTCATCGCCGTTGTTTCCGGCCAGAAAACCGGACCGGAGGGGGGAATCGACGCGTCGGCGCGGGAAAAAGCTCAGCGGGAAACGGCCAGCGGGCTCATCGTTTGCCGCTGCACAAAACGGCGGCGGCGTCTGTTGAAGCTCAGCAGGCCGTCTTCGGGTGGTTTGCTCTTGTGACGGCAGAGGAGCCATCGGCACGCTCTGGCAGCACAGACGATTGAACACAGACGACAGAAGACAGACGATGCAGCAGTCTCCACAGTTGCGCGTCTACGAGACGCCGGCGGTCCGAATACTCTTTGTGGCGGACATCAGAGGCAACCTCTCCCACTTCAACACGCTGGCCAAGACGCACGGCCCGGACGTGATCATCCACACGGGGAACTTCGGCTTCTTGGATAACGAGAGTGTGTCGAGAATCCACGAGTCGTACCTCCGTCACATTGTGGAGTTCTCGCCGTTGCTTCCGCAGCACTTGATACTGAAGATCTCGCAATTGTCGAAGGTTTCGGGCGACTCCGTCCACCACTTGTCGAACGACAACGTCAACTTGAAGACGCTCTTGCTGAACCAGAACATCTCGCAGCTTCCGCAGTTTCTCTCCGGCGAGCTCACGCTCGACGTGCCCGTCTACACCATCTACGGCATGTGCGAGGACTCGTACGTCATCAACAAGTTCCGCTACGGCACCTACGCCGTCCCAAACCTCCACATCATCGACGACTGCTCGCTCCACCTCATCAAGTTCAAGAACAATACGCAGTCCCTGCTCTTGTCCGGAATCGGCGGCTCGCTCTCCTACCACAAGCTCTTCCACCAGGGCACGACCCACAACTTCAGCGACATCGTGACCCCGTCGTCCGCGGCAGACGCAACCTCCGCTCCGCCACCGCCACCCCCATCAAAGGACATCATACCCATCTCGGGTGACCCGGGCAACATCTGGATCACCATCCTGCAGTTGGGCAAGCTCATCCAGTCGCTCCTCAAGTTCTCCGAACAGAACGCTGACGAGTACAACAGGGCTGTCAAGTTCTTCATCACCCACCAGTCCCCGACACGGGAGCCCCTCTTGGAGCACCTCGCCATCTTCTTCAAGATGGACTACACCATTTCCAACTCACTCCACTTCAAGTACATCTCCTCCTACAACGCCTTGACCGTCAACCCCTCCTTCGAGACGTTCAAGCTCAAGTTCGCAGACTCCCGAATGAAGCTCGCCAGAATATGGGCCCGTGTCCAGAAGAAGTACGAGCGCCTCCTTATGCAGCTTCCAAACCACCAGCTTGCCGCCTACGTCGATCTCGCCTTGACCGTCTACGACAAGATCCCAATCTCTACAAAGTCCGTCAACCCTCCTTCGTCGTCCTCGGCCTTCTCTGCCACCGCCAATGCCAACGCTAACGCCAACGCCGCCAACGCAACCTCTCTCACTTCCCCCGCAGATGATATCCCCTCCCTTGCTCTATCGTCCTCTCTGCTACAGTCTTTGCAAGCCTCCGAGATCCAAGACGTACACGACATGCTGAGTAAACACGAGATGAACCTGGTCATCAGACACTTAAATGACCTCTACTACGTCGCCTTCCAGCATTCCTGGCACTACAACATCTGCGATGTCTCCCATGGCCAGCTGATCTTGAACTACGACGATGGCAAGATAAGCATGCAGGCGTCCTCCGAAGGTTTCGATTTCAAGTACCGGTCCCAGAGCGACACCGTCTAGCAATCTCCTTCCGCACTCCTACTCACGGACACAGACTCTCACGTATATTCCAATATGCACATATGTACTCTACTTTCTATAACAATGAACACATTTAATGTATGCTGTATATATATATTGTTAAAGGGGCACGCCGCGTCTCCTACTTGAAACCTGATTCTCCACGCTTGCCGAAATCGAAAACCTCACGTACTTTCTCTTCCACTATCGCTTACTTTCCCTTTTGGGCCATCTCATTTATGCACTGTTAAAGATTGCTTCCGCTCGTCATCTCTTCTGATGCTAGCACTATTCCATCACAGTTAGTCTCTGTGCTATTACTAATCAGCGTTCAAAGTTGGTATATGTTTGTGTATTTGTGTAGCTAAAATAGGGGTAAAAGAGAGTAGCAAAAGTGATTTTAAAAAGTAGGAAATGCCCATCTTTACTCCCCCCTCGTCAGACATAACGTAGACGAAGAGCTGCTATGTTCCCGCTATCTCCTCAACACGAAAAGTGGGAAAAGATGCAGCTACATGTTATGCGTCTGTTCCAGCAATTGCTGAATTGGCCACAGCAAATCATTCCAGTGGAGAAACGGAATGTCTTTGTTGTGTACTTCCTGATTCTATTAGCGACGTCTTTGGACAACTTGAACTCGACAGCAGGGCTTACAATGACAGCCAACATCGAGAAGGAGTTCAATACAGACTCCTCCACTGCGAGCTGGGTCCTTTCAGGATATGCTCTCACGCTTGGCTCGTTTATCATGATCAGTGGGAAAATAGCAGACATTATAGGCCCTCACAATTTGTTTCTAATCGGCTTGACCTCCGTTTGGATTTGTGCTCTCATATGTGCATGCATTCCACACTCATCGATAATCACTTTAATTGTATTCAGAGCTCTTCAGGGGATTGGCGCTTCCTCTTTAGTTCCATCCACAATCGCATTGGCTGCCAACTATTTCACAGGCGGGTACGCAAAGTATCTTCCTGCTGCCATTATAGGTTTCATCATCTCCCTTACTGGGACGTTGGGTTTCGGCATTATCCTTGGAGGTGCCTTTTCAGAAACTATCATTGGGTACAAAAGCTTTTTCTATTTTGTGTTTGCATTTGGATTTATTTGCGATATTGTCCTCCTTTTTTTGATTATACCAATCAAGAAAACAAAGGAGCATGACCACTTGAAAATGAAAAACATCGACTTCATAGGATCTGCGTTGGTTATTGTTGGGATATTGCTTATAATTCTCGGTTTAACAGAGGGGGGAGAGAATTGGCGAGTTCCCAAGGCATATGTGCCATTGATCGTTGGATTTTTTACTTTCGTTTCCGCCTTGGTATTCGAGATATTCTATATCCAAAGATTCAAGACAAAACATAGCCACATGGACAAAGCTTCGGATTGGAGACTCCAAATGGAGTTACTATTCCCGCCTGAGATTATTAAGATTCCAAACTTCCTTGCCTTCTTACTTGTCTGTGGATTGTATTATGCTACTTTCACAATGATGCTAGCTGTTGGAATTGAATATTACAGCTTCATCGAAGAAGCGTCTCCAATCATTTCCGCTATCAAAGTCTTCCCACTCACTGTCGGATTAGTTTTTGGGGCTATCCTTTACAGGGCCTCATATTACGAGAAGGTTGGTTTGAGAAACATGTTCATCTTATCTTCAGCACTTACTTTAGGCTCCTGCATATGGTATTCTCGCACAAACTACAGCGTTCACAACTCGTACTGGAAATTTGGCTTAGGGTCATTATTCTTGTATGGGTACGGAATGAACATGTTTTTCAACATATACATTGGGGTAGTGGTTGCTAACACTCCCCTCCATCTACAAGGTGTCGTTAATGGGATCTATCAAACATGCTCGCAAGTGTTGTTAAGTATAGGCAATGCTTTAGTTCCATCCATTTTGGGGAACCTTCACCGGGCCACCAACGAAAGGATGAAACAGGAATTGCACGCCAGATTCCAAAGTATATTTTATGTGATTATGGGGTTCCATGCCACGGTATTTTTCATTATGGTTTTATTTGTTAGGAACTCTAAGAAAAAAGGAGAATCAGAAAGTGAGGTGATTGACGATTCTGTCAAAGACGAGGATGTGTTCTATTAACTAAAATTGCTCTCATTGCTGCTCGCCGTCAAGCATCAAAACTCTGCAACACTATAGAACGTTACAACTGTCACAATACTCAAACCACCTCACACATTATTTTTTCGTTTATTTCGGTTTCTTTACTCCTTGTGAGCTTGACCACAAGTTACTTCGGAATTTCTATTGCAGAACTCCTATACATTTCACCAAATGTTAGAACATGATTTTCTACTTCCTAATGCGGTAATTTTTCAGACAAAATCACGCTCTACATTAGTAATCATAAATGTTCAAGCTTTTCTTTCGATATATAGCATGGAAGCTCTTCAATCTTGGCTTCCTGACAGATAAGCTGGTGTGTAAATCTCAATATAGCTATAAAAATTCCGGCAGCAAATACAAATGCTTCAAATACCAACTCATGCTCACGCCCTTATGTTTTTTCCTGCAAAAGTGCCAGAGTATTTCGATAAATTCTTGAAACATCATTTTTACCTATGAAGCCATATACCCTGCAAGCTCTTCTAAAGCTGACAGTCGTAAAAAAAAGTTTTTGATTGAGTGATAAATACTGTAATTTATCAATTTTTCTTCTCTGGACCAAAACTTTACCCACATTTTATGCCGGCTGTAAAGCCCTAGATAGAAAGTTAATGTGTTGCACTCTTCGACCTGTATCAAGTAACACATCTTTATAGAAATTAATATATCTGTGTCTCATTCATTTTAGTACTTTTTAGATTGAGATTGGGCAAAAACCCAAATCTACATTGCTAAAATTTATATTAGTAATCAGATTCTCCAGATTTTTCACCCTATTTCTTTCTACTTTTGCTGCGGAGTTCCTGATCTTTTGACAGTTCTTCCTCTTCAACATTCTCAAAATATTTCGAATATTGACCACCAGAATTCCAATTCAACAATGCCAAATCCACTGAACAGGGTTAGCACCTTTATGGTATGGATCAGAAATGTGGTCCCCTTAGAGAAAAGAAATGTTTTCGTGGTTTACTTTTTTATTCTTTTGGCTGCTGCTCTTGATAACATGAACACTTCCGCAGCGCTTACATTGTCAAATGATATTGAAAAGACCTTCAACACTAACTCTTCTACAGCTAGTTGGGTGTTGTCCGGTTATGCACTTACGCTTGGTTCGTTCATATTAATTACTGGAAAACTAGCCGACATTATCGGGCCACACAACATCTTTTTGATAGGTTTGTGTATCATCTGGATTTGCTCTCTCATCTGTGCCTGCATCCCACATACGTCGATTGTTGCATTGATAGTTTTCAGAGCGTTACAGGGTGTAGGAGCACCAGCTTTGGTACCTTCAACTGTAGCTTTGGCAGCAAACTACTTCACAGATGACCTTTCAAAATATTTAGCTCCTGCACTTGGGGGATTTATCATTGCACTTACAGGTGTTTTTGGTGTTGGCGTTACGATCGGTGGTGCATTTTCTGAGACTAGCATTGGATACAGAGGATTCTTCTGGTTTGTGTTTGGATATGGACTCATTCTAAACATAATCTTGCTTTTCTTGATAATACCGGTGGAAAGCAGGGATGGCGATAAAAACATGAAACTCAAAAACATTGATTTTGTTGGCGGCTTTCTAGTCATTGCAGGCGTGTTATTGGTAATACTTGGGTTGACAGAGGGGGGTGAAAATTGGAGAAGTCCAAAAGCATACATCCCACTAATTGTTGGGTTTTTCACATTTCTCTCATCGTTAGCCTTTGAGATTATATACTTGAAGAGGTTCCAAAGGAAGAACCAAAACAAGATTAATCCAAGCGACTGGAGACTTGAAGTCGAATTGCTATTTCCGCCTGAAATTATCAAGATCCCAAACTTTCTTCCGATACTAATTCAGTGTGGATTCTACTATGCTACTTTTACGATGGTTCTTGTTATTGGTATTGACTACTATACTTTTATTGAAGAAAATACTCCCATAATTGTGGCCATAAAAGTGCTACCTCTCCCAGTCGGATTAGTGTTTGGTGCTCTAGTGTACAGGACTTCGTACTACAATAAGGTTGGGTTGAAAAATATGCTTACTCTTTCTTCCGCAATATCCTTAGGAATGTGCATCTGGTTTTCACGCATAGATTACAAGAGTGACCACTCATATTGGAAGTTTGGGTTTGTTTCTCTTTTTCTCTACGGTTATGGAATCAACATGTTTTTCAACATTTATTTTTCGGTCGTTGTATCCAATACTCCACTACAGCTCCAGGGAGTAGTTAATGGGATATACCAAACATGTGGACAAGTGCTACTAAGTATAGGAAATGCTCTAGTGCCCTCCATTTTGGGTAACCTTGAGGTGGCAACTACAAAGCAAGCAAAGCAAACACTATTCAATAAGTTCCAGAAAATTTTTTACGTAGTGCTAGCTTTTCACGCAGTTATGTTCCTTATCATGATATTCTTGGTGAAGAACGACAAAAAGGAAAACGGAAGCGATGATGGAATTGACGAAGAAGATGTGTTGGAAGAGAAGGAGCAGGAGGATGAGTGTGAATGCCATGCGACAGAAGGCCGCAATAAAGCGGGACCAAGAAACTCCGTTACCAATTCCTCATATTTCGATGCTGGATCTGTCTGATTTCTGGTTCACCTTTGCTTTGTTTTCATAATGAAGCTAGTTTAGTTATCTTTGCTGTTTCTGTATTTTACGTATCCAAAAGTGTTGCATGCACAAACTGCATTTTTTCGCGAGGATTACAAATGGTTTTCGTTTTTTTTTCCGGAATTATTAGCCGCACATGGCACGGAGCTGGAATAAGTCCGACTTAATTCCAGGTTTAACTTCATGTTGCCCCATATAAGAATAGGCAGTTTTCCACTCCTGGTGCAGTGAGAACAGTTCAGGAAAAAGCAGCATGTAGAGATCCTGGAAAACAATTTACAAAAAGAGGGAAACCTAGAGCCAACCTAATCTGTGTCGAGTAAAATGAAGAACTTCTTTACATTAGTTCGAGAGCCAATTATTTGGGCCAGAACGGTGGTTCCATTGGAGAAAAGAAATAGATTTGTCGTTTACTTTTTTATCTTATTGGCGACTTGTCTCGATAATCTAAACAGTGCAACAGCTTTTACTTTGCAGGGAAATATACAAGAAGCCTTTAATACAGATTCTTCAACGGCAAGTTGGGTGTTGTCTGGTTATGCACTTACTCTTGGCTCTTTTATCATGGTCAGCGGTAAAATTTCCGATATTATTGGGCCACATAACCTTTATCTTGGTGGGCTAGCAGTTATTTGGATTTGCGCTCTCATCTGTGCATGCATTCCAAGCTCAACAGTCATCACCCTGATTGTTTTCAGAGCGATTCAAGGTGTCGGAGCATCTGCCTTGGTTCCATCAACACTTGCCATAGCGGCAAACTACTTCAGTGGGCCGTACGCAAAATACCTTCCTGGCGCCGTCGTCGGCTTCATCCTTGCATTAACTGGTATTTTCGGCGTTGCACTCATTTTAGGAGGCGCCTTCTCAGAAACCTCCATTGGATACAAAAGTTATTTCTACTTTGTGTTTGCATACGGCCTGGTAATGAACATAATCTTGCTCTTTTTGATCATTCCAATTGAAAAAACGGAAGAGCATAAGAAGATGAAGCTAAAAAACATTGATTTCATTGGATCTGCCTTGATTATCATTGGGATTCTTTTGATGATCTTAGGTTTGACCGAAGGCGGTGACAACTGGAAGAAACCAAAGGCCTATGTGCCCTTAGTAGTAGGTTTTTTCACCTTTCTCTCCTCGTTTTTCTTTGAAATGTTTTATTTGAAAAGATTCCAAGAGAAGAATAAACACAGAGACAAGTCAGAAAACTGGAGACTTCAAATTGATTTGATTTTCCCACCTGAAATCATTCATATTCCAAACTTCCTTCCAATTTTGATAACCTGTGGTATGTATTTTGCAACTTTCACCATGGTCACAGCAATAGGGGTGCTATATTACGGTTCCATAGAGGGTGATTCTCCAATCATTGTTGCACTCAAGGTTGCTTCTATATCTGCCGGTGTTGTCTTTGGGGCAACTACATACAGACAATCGTACTACAGCAAGATTGGTGTCAGAAACATGTTTATTATATCCGCCGCTGTTTCCCTCGGAACATGCATATGGTTTTCAAGAACAAATTTCCACAGCTACAAGTCCTATTGGAAGTTTGGGTTCGTCTCATTGTTCCTCTATGGATATGCGTTAAATGTGTTTTTCAACATTTACATTTCAGTCGTTGTTTCCAACACTCCGCTCCATCTCCAGGGTGTTGTCAATGGTGTCTACCAGACATGTTCACAGGTGTGTCTAAGTGTTGGCAATGCCTTGGTTCCGTCGATTGTTGGAAATGTCGTGCCTGCTACAACAGAGGAAATGAAACAGCATCTTCATAACAAGTTCCAGAACATCTTCTACGTTCTAATGGGTTTTCATGTTGTGATCTTGATTGTGATGGTTCTTTTTGTGCGGGGACCTAAGAAATTAGAAGAGACAGATGCAGATGCAGAAGTTAGAACAGAAGATAAAACGGTTTTTGATGATGTGGAAAAGGGCTATGATGGTGCTTCTTTGGAAAAGGAAGAAGAAGGGCACTGCGCTGCTATATCACTGCACGGTGACTCTTCAACAACCAACGAATTGGTTTAGCATAGTTAAATGTTATAATGCGGTAAACAACAGTGTTTTATAGAACTTCAGACCTGTGATGCCCAACTAAGCAGAGCTATTTTCTAAAGCCAGGATCAGGTTTAGCTTTCTCATAATATAATTACCTAATTTTTAATTCTAGAGTGAATCTTTTCTAAAAGACTACTTTTTGAAGGAACTGAATAATTGCGCAAGATTTTAAATGAGACCAAATAACCTACAAAATATAAAAATACGACAAGACTGCTCTGCATTTTCATACCACTTCTAGGTGTGCTTTCTGAAGCTCTTACCACACGGGTAAATGTTAGTGAAGACCCATTTATCACTAGACAGAAGGCTGCCAATAGCAGTAGTGCCGAGAAAACTGACATTGTCCAACCAGTACTGGAAGACCCAGGTGAAGATCATACCGAACAAGTTTCTTCATGGTGGCGGAGACCTGCTCAGGGTAGTATTTCAAGAAGTAGTTCAAGGCCAACCCACTGATACTGAAAGGGCAATGACAATGAAGGCAATGCGGATTATGTCAAGAATCCAGTGCACCCCGTAGTAAGTCCCAAGACTGCACATGAACAAGCCGGCGACTTCAAAGATTGGAATAGGCAAAGTGAGGAGACGGAATTCCGGTTTGAAGATACCGCCATTCCTTTTTGCGAAGTAGATCTGGACCATGTCGGGAACCAATGATCATGGCCAAGTTCAACAAGCTGACCAAGTTAGCGTTGAAGAGGTATCGAGAAGTTATAAAAACTCGGACTCAGAGACCGTGATCAAAGAAAGCCAGCGGATCTAAATACGGCACAGATAGAACATATGAGGATCTTCAAAGTGTTTACGACAATTATCGGGGTGAACCTTTTGCTGGTGAGTGTGAATGGCTTCAAACACTTCACGTAGGTCTTTGGTCTTAGCTTGGTTGCAGGCTCTGAAATAGTATCGATTTTGACGACGGCGTTGTTCTTGGTGGCAAGTTCTGCGGAAATGTGGCACTTGAAGTGGGAGATGTTGAGAGAAGACGATCTCCGGAAGCTTACCCTCCAGTTCCGGAGACTCCTAAGTTCTCTGGAAGACAGACTCCTTTAAAAAAGGTTTCTAGGACCTAGAGGCCGTTGGCGATGATGACCAAGTAGCCGCACTAGAGATAGCCAAACTTTGACTGCCAGTTATGGCCTGCCGGCCAACTGCAGCCCTTCTGTCATCCTCTTTCCCCCTCCGTCGTCGACCAAATAGCCCCGATTGTGTCAAAACCGTTGCAGGGCAGGCTGTACCGCAATAAGGGCAGGGGCTCCGCGCTTATCGACTGCCCACTGAGCCCCGACGGCTGCGCTAATGGCCTCGAGAAGAGGCTGATAGAAGAGCTATGTAAGGGTGGGAGCAGGATAGCCGCCCAGCTGACGAACTACACGGAGCTCATGTTCGAGTACGGTTCCAGAGAGCCAAGTTCCTTTACGAGTACCTTGAGAAGTAAATCAACGGCTTTGTTCCTGCTGCTTCTGTAACCCCGTTTACACAAAACTGCTGCGCTCTTTTTCTACTCAGTACCTCTTTTCTTCCAGCCTTTCCGCTAGAGTTACTTTCCGATGCTTATCTTAGCTTTTAGCTGTTTCTCTCTGTCGGCAATCTAGCGCCGGGCGCATTACTTATTTTAGCAATTTTTCAGTGCAAAATGGACAAAAAAGTGTAGTGTATACAAGTGCAGGTTACAAAATAGAATGGAAATGGAAATGGAAATAGAAAAAAATAAAATGTAATAGTAAACAAAAAGTGTGAGGGGGCCAGCCGGTGATCAGACCTTGGACGCCAACTCCTCTAGTAGACGGTAGTCTCTCTTCTCGAAAGAACCGTTCCCTGGCAATCTGCTCTTGCCCATGAGGTACATGTCGACTTCACGTGCACATTGTCTACCTTCTTGGATACCCCAAACAACCAACGATTGTCCTCTTCTACAATCACCGGCTGTGAATAGGTTCGATCCCGAGCTCGTCTGGTAGGACGATGGCTCAAACGTAGCAATGGTACCTCTCTTGGTTCTTTCAACATTCAAGTTGTCAGACTCAGGACCAATGAAACCCATAGATAATAGAACAATATCTGCAGGGAAAAATTCTTCTGAGCCTGGGATTTCTTGCATTTGCCATGCGCCAGAATCAGATCTCTTCCATTCAACACGAACGGTCTTGATCCCCTTGACATTGCCTTCACCGTCGTCGACGAATTCCTTGGACAAAATACAGTATTCCCTAGGATCCTTACCATAGTGCTCCTTGACTTCAGTGTGACCGTAGTCGACTCTGAAGATTCTTGGCCATTGTGGCCATGGATTGTCTCTTGCTCTTTCAGCTGGAGGATGTGGTAACAATTCAAAGTTGACCACAGACTTAGCACCATGTCTGGTGGCGGTACCCAAACAATCGTTACCAGTGTCACCACCACCAATGACAATGACATTCTTGCCCGTAATGGTAGCTCTGATAGTCTCCAAGTCATTCTCCAACAAAGCTTTAGTGTTGGCAGTTAACAAGGTCATTGCGTAGTCAATGTTCTTCAATTCTCTACCAGGAATCTTCAAATCTCTTGGAATGGTGGAACCGATAGCCAAGATAACGGCGTCATTTTGTTGCTTCAAGTCATCAATTTCAATGTCTTCACCAATAGTGGTGTTGGTAATAAATGATATACCTTCAGCAGTCATCAAATCAACTCTACGTTGGACAACACCCTTATCTAACTTCATGTTTGGAATACCGTACATCAGCAAACCACCTACTTTATCGGCTCTTTCATAAACACTGACAGTGTGACCAGCCTTGTTCAGTTGATCTGCAGCTGCTAAACCAGAAGGACCGGAACCAATGATTGAAATCTTCTTACCAGTTCTCACCTTTGGTGGGTTTGGAACAATCCAGCCTTCACTGAAAGCATGATCGATAATACCAGCCTCAATGGACTTGATACCAACAGGTGCATTTCCTGAAACATTGACAACACATGCACCCTCACAAGGAGCTGGGCAAATTCTACCAGTAAATTCAGGGAAGTTGTTGGTCATCAGCAACCTTTGCAATGCATCATACCATCTATCCTTGAAAACCAATTCATTCCATTTTGGAATGATGTTAGAAATTGGACAACCGGTATCTGATTGACAGAATGGAATACCACAATCGATACATCTAGCAGTCTGGAATTTCAATTCATCCTTAGTTAATCTGGTAGACAATTCCTTCCAATCTTGAAGTCTAGACTTGACAGGTCTGTATTTTTCGTGTCTTCTGGAGTATTTGATGAATCCACCAACCTTGTCTAATTTCGTAGCCTTGGATTCTTCAGCCTTGACATCGATCATGGTGTCTTCCAAATCAAGTACCTTTGGTTCATGCTTTGTAGAAGATTTCTTAGGTTTGGAGAATTCACCACCAGTGATATCAGCCTCTGGGTCTTCTTTGATGGTAGAGAAATAGTTGGAAACTTCCTTTTTCTTCAGTTCTTCAGTTTTTTTGGCTTCAGCTTCCAAAACTTTCTTGTACTCGAATGGCAAGACCTTAACGATCTTCTTCAAGAATCTGTTGAAGTCGTTCAAGATTCTCAAGGCAATTTCAGAGTTGGTGTAGTGTCTGTGATCTTCCAAAAGACCTCTGACAAAGGCAATTTCAGCTGGATCACTCAATGTAGTCAACTCAACCAATTCTCTGTTAACCTTTTCTTCGAAATCTTGTGCCATGTCCAAGACATAAGCAATACCACCAGACATACCGGCAGCAAAGTTACGACCAACAGAACCTAGAACAATGACTCTACCACCAGTCATGTACTCACAACCATGGTCACCTGTACCTTCGACAACTGCATAAGCACCGGAGTTTCTGACTGCAAATCTTTCGGCCGCAATACCTCTGAAGAATGCAGTACCAGAAGTAGCACCGTACAAACAAGTGTTACCAATAATGATGTTTTCTTCAGCCTTAAACTTGGAGTCCTTTGGTGGGTAAACAATCAATCTACCACCAGATAGACCTTTACCAACATAATCGTTACAGTCACCTTCCAATTCTAGAGTAATACCGGAAGCTAAGAAGGCACCAAAAGATTGACCAGCGGAACCCCTAATGTTGACATGGATGGTATCGTGAGGCAGTGACGTTGGACCAAACTTCTTGGAACATCTGTAGGACAATGTGGTACCAATTGCTCTGTCGGTGTTGATGGCCTCTGCCTCGATAGTGACAGGCAAACCTTTATCCAATGTGATTTCAGCTTCATCAATTAACTTGTTATCCAATCTAACATGTAGTCTATGATCTTGCTTCTTTTCACACTTGGTTGCAACACCTGGTCTGATAGTATGAGCTGGAGTTAAGATTGGAGATAAGTCGATGTTTGCATTCTTAGTAGTTCTCAAATCATCTCTAACATATAACTTTTCAGCTCTACCAACCATCTCATCGATTGTTCTGAAACCTAACTTGGCCATGATGACTCTCAATTCGTTGGCAACGTAGAAAAAGAAGTTGATGACATGTTCTGGGGTACCCTTGAATTGCTTTCTCAACACAGGGTCCTGAGTTGCAATACCAACTGGGCAAGTATTGGTGTGACATTTACGGTTGTAAACACAACCCATAGAGATCAAAGGAGCAGTGGCAAAACCCCACTCTTCGGCACCCAACAAACATGCAATAGCGATATCTCTACCAGTCTTCAATTGACCATCGGTTTGAACAACAACTCTACCTCTCAAATCGTTCAATACCAAAGTTTGGTGGGTTTCAGCTAAACCTAATTCCCATGGTAAACCGGCGTACTTAATACCAGTCCATCTGGCGGCACCTGTACCACCATCATGACCTGAAATCAAAATGTGATCTGCCTTGGCCTTGGCAACACCAGCAGCAATGATACCAACTCCGACTTCTGAGACAAGTTTAACAGACACTCTAGCTCTTGGGTTAGAACACTTCAAGTCGTAAATCAATTGCTTCAAATCTTCAATGGAGTAAATATCATGATGAGGAGGTGGGGAAATCAAACCGACACCTGGGGTGGAGTGTCTTGTTTTGGCAATTGAGTCAGAGACTTTATAGCCTGGCAATTCACCACCTTCACCTGGCTTTGCACCTTGGGCCATTTTGATCTGTAATTCGTCGGCATCGGACAAGTAGTAAGAAGTGACTCCAAATCTACCGGAGGCAATCTGCTTAATCGATGACCTCATGGAATCGCCATTGTCAGACGCTTTGGATCTTTCAGCATCTTCACCACCTTCACCGGTATTGGATTTACCGCCCAATCTGTTCATCGCAACAGCAAGGGTAGAGTGGGCCTCCATGGAAATAGAACCATACGACATTGCACCAGTACAGAATCTTCTGACAATTTCGGTCCAAGGTTCGACCTGGTCGATTGGCACAGAAGTGGAGTTTTCAAAGTCGAAATCCAAAAGACCTCTCAAAGTACAGTTTTTGATGGCGTCGTATTCCTTTTTAGAGTAAGCTTCATAAGCCTTACCATTTTTATTTCTAACGGCATCCTGAATATTAGCAACCGCAGCAGGCTCATTGACATGGGATTCACCACCATCTCTCCAATGGTATTCACCTGATTCAGGTAGACCTTTAGGCTTGATGGTATCTCTGGATGGGTAACCTAATTCGTGTAGCGAGAAGGCATCCTGAGCAATATATTCAAAGGTGATACCCTTGATTCTGGAGGCAGTACCGGCAAAGCATCTGTCAATGACAGAGTTATCGACACCCAAGGCTTCGAAGATTTGAGCACCCTTGTAGGAAGCTAATGTGGAGATACCCATCTTGGACATGACCTTCAGAAGACCGTCATCGATTGCATGCTTATAGTTGTCGATGATTTCTCTGTTGGTAAATTCCCTGGTTAAGAGTTTTTCATTGTTCAACTTGATCAAGGTGTCCATGGCCAAATATGGGTTGATACCATCGACACCGTAACCGACCAAACAACAGAAGTGGTGGACTTCTCTTGCTTCTGCAGTTTCAACAATGATTGCAACCTTCGATCTTTGCTTCTGCCTGACCAAGTGGTGGTGGACAGCACCGGATGCAATCAGGGCAGACACAGCAACCTTGGTAGAGGATAGGTTTCTGTCCGATAGGATGATGATCTGCGAGTTGTCAATGATTGCCTGGGTGGCTTCTGCGCATATTCTATCCAAAGCTTCGGTATAACCAGTTAAACCTTCAGACTTGTCAAATGTGATGTCGATATTGGTGACAGACCATTTTGGATAGACTTTATTTATTTCAGTGAGAGCCAACAATTCGTCGTTGGAGAGAATTGGAGAAGTCATCTTCAATCTGTTACACTGCACTGGGTTCATTTCCAAAAGGTTCCCCTGAGGACCGACATAACATTCTAGGGACATGACGATTTTCTCTCTGATTGGGTCAATTGGAGGGTTCGTGACTTGAGCAAACAATTGTCTGAAATAGTCGTAGATCAATCTTGGTTGCTGGGACAAACAGGCCAATGCAGAATCGTTACCCATGGAGCCCAAGGTTTCCTTACCGCCATTCACCATTGGAACTAGAATTGCCAACACTTGTTCGAGGGTATAACCATTGGCTAATAACTTTGGATCATACTTAATTTTCACATCGGAGTCCACCTTCGATTGTAAATTGACGCCTCTATTTTCCAACTTGGTCAAGAGTTCAGGAACGGTGATCATGTTGGACAAAATCCAAGCCTTGAAATCGAATCTGTTTGCGACTTGCTTCTTCAACTCTCTGTCGTCGACTATTCTACCTTCCTTGGTGTCGACCAACAACATTCTACCAGGGTGTAGTCTTCCTTTCTTGACGATCTTTTTTGATTCGATTGGAATGACACCAACTTCGGAAGCACAAATCATGATATCATCATCGGTGACGTAGTATCTACAAGGTCTCAAACCGTTTCTGTCGAGATTGGCACCACAGAATCTACCATCTGCAAAGGTGAAAAGTGCTGGACCATCCCAAGGTTCCATTAAGCAAGCAGCCCATTCGTAGAACGCTCTCTTTTTGGGATCCATGGTAGGATTATTTTGCCAAGCTTCTGGAACTAGGAGCATGACTGCTTCAGGCAAGGAAAGGACGCCGTTTATGACCAAGATTTCCAAGACATTGTCGAGAGCAGCGGAATCCGAACCACCTTCTTCAATGATTGGGTATAGCTTGTCCATGTCTTCACCAAAGAGCTTGGAGGACATGACACCTTCTCTAGCTCTCATCCAGTTTTTATTTCCTCTCAAGGTGTTGATTTCACCGTTGTGAGCAGCCCATCTCAAAGGCTGGGCTCTGTCCCAAGATGGGAAAGTGTTTGTGGAGAATCTTGAATGGACCAAGGCGAAATGACATTCGTAGTCTGCATTCACAAGATCGTGGTAGTAGGAGTAAACCTGCACAGGCACCAACTGACCCTTGTAGACAATATTTTTATTGGAGAGGGAGCAAATGTAGAACCAGTTGTGTAGGCCGATGGTGTGGGTGGATTGTTTTCTAAGAATGTATAATTGTTTTTCAAAAAGTTTCTCGTATTTGGATTCAAACTCCTCAACGGAGATGTCGAGAGGGGTGTTTGAGGTACCGTAGGCCTCCTGTAGGACGACCAAAGGTTGTAGCGTTTTTGGTTCTCTAGACAAGGAGGCAGGTCCAAGAATGGAGGAGTCGACGGGGACGTTTCTCCATCCCAAGACTCTCAAGCCCAAGGAGGTGGCGATGCTCTCGAAAGTTGATTTTGACTTCTGGAAGATCTCGTCATCCTTCTTGAAGAACAAGTTACCGACGGCGTATTGGCCAGCCGGAGGCAACTGCACCTTGCAGTGGTAGTCGAACTCTCTCTCTATAAATTTGTGAGGGATAGAGGTCATGACACCTGCACCGTCACCGTCCCTAGCGTCGGAGCCGACGGCACCTCGATGGGTCATGTTGCAAAGGAGGTACTTTGCATCGGATATGATTTTGTGGGAGGCCTGGCCCTTTATTTGACAAGCAAAACCTGTAGTAATTTAATCGAGGAATGTTAGTACACTTGGAAAATTATTGGAAAAGGTTGGAAAGATGGATACATACCGACACCACAGTTGTCTTTTTCGTACTCCGGGTTGTAGAGACCCTTTTGGGTTGGGAGCGTCGAGGCCCAGGACTTGTTTTCTGGCACCTCGTCGTACTTGTAGACCGAGTAAGAGGAATCGGTCTCAGGCTGCGAGGAGCTGCTGGTGCTGCTGCTTGAGAGGGCAGACAAGGAGTCATCCGAGAACTCGGAATACTCTGCTGCCGGGTCTGACTTCAATACGACCATCTTTGTTTCGTGTTGGCTGGCAGATGAATAAATTGGTAGTTGTTTGAACGCTGATATAGCTCTTACTGGGTACTATGATTTCAGTGTATATATGTAAGTGTTTTTTCTTTTTTTCTCTTCAGTGGAACTTTGTGTCTAGCCGAAGCAGGCAGTCTGTTATTCGGTGTGCACGTCGATCTGTAGCAGTCCTTCTGCTGTGTTCTGCGAGGAAACGGTCAGAACCAGACGGGATTTCGAGGAAGAAGAGAAACTGCATCGACGAGGGAGGACGGCCGTGGTGGTTGCAAGCGACAAAAAGGGTTAACGCAAGTTGCTGAGCATTCCTGTGCGCCTTGCGGCGAAAAGTGGAGTAGCGGCCCGGCGCACGGAAGCACCCAGAAAAAATGCCGGCGGCGGGGAATACATCGCTGATCGCTTACGTAACCGCTAATCGCGCCAATGGGAGCGAGTGTTTTCATCAGCAGCAGCCGGCGGGGCCACGCTTATCGCGGCGGCGGGGCGCCCCGCGGGGCCCCCGTGCGGGGTCGTCTTGCCCGATCGGGCGCGCAGGTGCCGATGGTTCGGAGTCATCGTCGCGTCGGCGGGCACGGAGATCGCCGGAGGGAGGCAATGACAGGTTTTTCACTCAGGACGAAGGGAAGATGAGGAGGGAAAGAGGAATAATGGGCAGCAGAGGGCAGATGGTGGAGAAAAGATCTGGCAGAATGCAGTGCAATGGTGGCAGCCAGCGCAGAATAGTATTTGGTCGGCGGGGGAAGAAGACAAAAAGGAGAGAAAAGACCATTGCGGTCACGTGACACGCTCTACTTTGTTACTTCACAAGGGTTACTTACTTATACAAGGAATATGTACATGTGCTGGAAAGTCTAGTTCTCGTCGTCATCGTCGTCGTTATCGCCGACACCACCCACCTCGGGCTCCACAACGCTCTCCCCGTATCCCTTCTGGTATTTTCTGGCAATCCGACTCACCCGGCCGTACTTGGCGGCCTCTTCCACGGCCCGCTTTTTGAGCCCGCCAAGTTCCTCGTGGAAGCTCTTGTTGATCGTCGGGTTGCTGAAACAGTCCCACATCTTCAGCCCGGAGTTACCGCTTCCTCCCAAAATGAGGTTCCCGGACACCTCCAGCTCGTCGGCAAACGCCGTGCTCAAGACGTTCCCGCAGCCAAAGTCCTTGCTCAGAATCATCCGGGGCTTGCTGTCCTTCACGTTCCACACCTTCACCACCTTCTCACCCATGGCACCACTGACGATCAACCCAGGGATCTCACTGTTGCTGCTCAACGTGCTGATGCCCGAGTCGTGCGCATGCAACGTCCATAGCGGCTTCTCGCCCTCCTTCCGGATGTCGTAGCAGTACACATTACCGGAGTCACACCCGCCAAGGATGTAGTGTTCTCCCATCTTGCCCACGCTCTCAACCTCCTCTCCGTAGTCGGCACCGCACGAAAACTGCTTGCTGTTCTTAATCACGTCCTCCACTCTCACATCACTGATTCTCATGTACCCGTCATACCCACCGGTCAACAGTATACTGCCACCTTGTTCGTCGCCGTTGCTGTACATCCATCTACTATTCGAAACAGCCTTGCCGCCGTGCAACCCGTCGTCGATACCACGCTCAACTCTGCATTTGGTTAGATCCCATAATTTCACTGTGCTGTCTGCAGATGTGGAACATAGAACATTTCTGAATATACGGTTGTGCGACAACGAGAGAATGGCGTCTGTGTGACACTTCGAGTACACCTTGCCCACCTTCTTCTTCTTCTTGCTCTTCTTCCCCTTCGACCCACTCTGCTTCGAGCTCCATTCAGCATATTCGGTCTCCCCTAAAATGACGTCCGGGAACGCCTTGTCAACACAATCAAGATTCCATAATTCAATCGTTGGCTCAAAGGTACCAATCGCAGCAAAGTTGCCGACATTCTGGACATCGTTCTCACCCTTTGGTCTGAAACTAAGCCATTCAACGCACAATGGGAACGATGGAAGCATCAAGTCATGATGGATGTACAGGTTACCCTCACGAACCATTCCACGCTTTACATCTTCGTCGTATTTCTTCTCTCCTTCAGCTTCCTTGTCGTCGGGTCCCAACGCTCCTGCACCGTCGTCATATACATAAACATCCAAGTATGAAACCTCGTCCTCTGTTCTTGTCGCCAAAACTAGGTTGTCAGTAGGGTAGATTTGTAATTCGGCACGCTCTGCTAACTTCTCTTCTTCGGTCGGAAGTTGTAAGAAGTGTTCTTCTTCTTGTTCGACTTCTTCGACATCACCGTCGTTACTTCCTTCCATTTCATCGTCGTCATCTCCCTTGGATTCGTTCTTCTTAACGGATTTCACATATGCTGCACGAGTATTACTCAATCCTGGGAACATGAAAACTTTTTCACCAGTTTCATCAATCTCGTCATCATCGTAATGCTCAAAATCGTATTCCTTCAAGTCACCATCTATGTCGACTTGGTCCTTCAATTTGTTGGAATCTATTTGGTCTTCTTTGGCCTCTTCTGCCTCTTCATTTTCTGCTTCCTCAAGGTCTGCTTGTGCTTCTTCTAGATTCAGCTTGGACATTGCCTCAATTCTCTTCATTTCTTCGTCATCGAGTTCATATTGCTGGGGGAACTCAGATGCAAATCCCCTTGGAACCCATGCGGTGGCAGATATCATTTTCAGTTACTCAAATTACTTCACAGTTACGTGATTCGCCAATATTCTCTATGAAATGAAACTTTCTTCATCCGTCAACTATAACAAGTAGTTACTACTACTACACTGAAAAAAAAATTTTCAAAATGATAAAAAAAAAATAGTATGAGAAAAAAGAAAATTCACGTCGTCTCAAAGAGGAAATTTACTTCTCTGCGACAGACATGTCTTCTGTTGTAGTAAGTTAGATTAACAATCTATAAAATTAAGTGTCAGTTATCTCTAGCACTGTTGGCGAAAGCGTTTGGATTGTTCCAAATCGAATTTCCAAAAAGCGGACTTGCCATGAATTTTGGATACAAGTTTTCATTTATGTCATAGTATGGGACATTGTATTGATTACCAACAGGTAGAGCGTTAGGCCAACATCCAGAAAGCGTTGGAAGCGGACATGAAGGAAAGTGGTTTACTTTTGATGAAATCTTAACTTCATTATCCTTTTCGTTCCCAATAACATTTAAAGCAATTTTTTCTACCAAATCTTTTCCATATTTGCAATTTTCCTTTTCCTCTGTAAAGCTCTCATTGGCTACTTTCGGAGATGAATTATTTTGAGTTTTCCTAGCAATCAGTTGAACGCTGTTCTTGAATTCATTCTGAATATTTTCTTTTAGTTTTTGGGCATCTTTAGTTTCAGCAATTGAAGCAACAGTAATAGTGTTATCAGAAAAGTCCATATCCAAATTATCCAACCCCTCCAAAACATTTTGAGTATCTACATTTTCATGTTTATTGCTAGGCGACGTTGATAGTGGATCCGCTAAGATCCTTGCATCATTACTTTGAGTTGCAACCTTCTGCTTCTTTGGAGTACTCGAATTTCCATCGGAAATAAAGTTTAAACTATCATTACTGGACTTCAACCCTTTTTTATTGTGGTTTTCCCAGCGTGGCTTTGACCGGTAGTCGTTAGACTGATATGTGCTACAAGAATACTCATTGGAGTTGAGGTTTTTATATCTCACACTATCGATTATGGGCTTTTTCCCATAAGAATCGTTTTCATTTTCGAAATTCACACATGAGTTGGGATTAGGCATATACGGGAGAGCTGGAGAATTTCTCGGGAACATCATCACTGGAACCGGCTGATTCATCATTGTATGGACTTTACTGGGAAACCGGATAGGCATTGGATATGGTTTGGCAAAAGCCGGTGTTGGCTTTTTAATTGTGGCATTTCTATTTGACAGTTTGCTGTTTGCAATGGCATGTAGACCTTGTACTTCACTGTTACCTTCGAGTTTTATGGCTTTCGTCGAATGATTCTTGGTAGTAGTTTCAGTTCTCCTGTTTGTTTCTCTCTTCTCTAAATCAGTTTTGTTAGCTCGGACTTTTTGTTCTACGTAAAAATAACCAACAAGCACTGCACATAATAATAGTGCATAACTTGAATTGGGATTGTTGGCGTCTGTGATTTTGACAAGTAATTTGTCCAAATGATGAGCGTTGACAATGCAAGATTTCACTGCAAATAGTATATTAGTTTCATCACTTATTAGCGATACAAAATCAAGACAACTGTAAGATTAATACAATAAGTTAGTATACAAATTCAGCATCTCCTTACTAAAGATAAAAAAGAAAAAAATTATGTTCAAACTGACTGTTCATATTGTTCTTGTGTTATAGGACTGAAAGATTTTCTTGCGGCTGATAGTAGTTTTTCCCTATTAGACTCAAAACAGTTCCCTATTTCTCCTTTTAGTGGACCTCTAAGCCATTCTTTTGACGATTCGTGCCATCCTGAACATTTACAGATGCTACTATAGGGGATTTGGAAAGAAAGCGGGATTATTTCCTCTTCATCGAAAAATAATTGTGAAATCCATAAGTAATAGGTGAGCCAGATTACCAATACTACTGTAATCAAATACAAAAGGGTCCCTGTAACTTTATGAGAAGCCATTAGATACATTTGCACAACGTCTTTCTGATCTTTTGAAGGTTAAACAATGATCATATGTACTTTCCCAAAACAAGTGGTGGGAAGTAATAAAACTAAACGACGAAAAGGGCAACTATTCATTCAAATCTCGGTTAGATGCGAGAAATCTTTTTGGTCCACAATTCTACGATACAATAACGAAAACTTTTTCTTTAGTAAATACAAATGAAAGATAATGTCTATCGGCTAAAACAGCAATATCTACGTCTATTCTAATTATATATCAGGGTAAAGCATTTTTTTAAACGCTTATTTCTTTAAAAGTTTTTGCGCATATTCAGCTGCCTTGGCTTTAACGTAATCCTGTGATTTTTCATCACCTTTCTGTTCTTCGAAATCCAACCATTTAGCAAAGAAGAACTTGGCTTGTTTTTTAGTTAACTTCTTTTCAATAACTCTTTCAAACAAGCTATCAACCTTTTTCTTATCATCAGTTTTTATTTCTTGATCAATATAGACATTCCATAAATCCACTCTCTTAGGAACATCGGATAATAGACCTTCAAATAAGGAACGACCTTGTTCTGGGTCACCCTTTTGGAATTCCAGCTGCGCAAACTTTCTGACAACATCAACATGGTCTCTCTTTGGTAGTATCTGTAAAGCCTTGGCAAGAACACTATGGGCTTCTTCGTTGTTATCTCTATCGATGAGGAAGCTACCATAAGAAACCCAAGCATTAGGATTCTTTCCCCCGAACTTCTTACAAAGTGTGCCGAATAATGACTCTGCCTTGCGGTATTTCTGGGAGGCAATGTAGATCGCAACTAATTTTTGATGCATAGTGTATGCATCCATGTATTGACAAGATCTCTTGAAGACAGACTCTAAGGATTCATCATCACCAAAGGAGTTTTCCAAGTTGAGCATTGCAATCCAGATATTTAACTTCTGTTGTTCTTCTCTGAAATTGATAGTTTTCAATGCCCTTTCTGCGATTTCTCTGGCCTTTTCAATCTCACTTAATTGAAGTTGGAATGACATGTATTGAATCCATAAAATTGATGAATCTGGATTTCCTACCAATAATCTTTCGAAGTCAGAGATAGATTGAGGAGCTCTAGTGGAAAGGTCTCCGGTTTTGTCCTCAACCTCTTCAGCCTTCGCCTTCTTGGATTTTTTGTTGATCTTCTTCTCAAACTCCTCCTCTTCATCTGATGATTCTTCGTCCTTAGCTTGCTCTAAGATGGAGGCTGTCCAATCAAAACCGGTAGATAAACCTGTTGATAGGCCTGCACTTTCTGCCAAACCTTCATCTTTCTCGTCGGCTTCACTCTCTTCATCACTTTCGTCTTCGCTTTCTGGTGCATCTTCCATCTTTTCATCCTCATCATTGTCTGAGTCTTCAGCCATCACTAAATCGCCGTCTTCATCTTCTTCTCCATCTTCTTTGAAGTAAGAGGCTTTCATACCCAACGATAGTTGTTTCTTTTGTTGGTTGATGTCCAAAACTTTGACCTTGACATGTTCACCCTCGTTAAATATATCACCTGCGTTTTTAACTGGAGCGTCAGTGATTTCTGAACGATGACATAAACCGGAGACATTATCAGTACCATCCAATGAAACGAAAACACCGTACTCTTCTACCTTCTTAATCGTACCTTCATACACATCTCCGATTTTCAATTCAGCAAAAGTTTTCAAGTTTTTTAAATTTCCATTCACAACACTGTTCTTCAAGGACATCAAAACTCTGTTTTCGGAATTTGCTTCTATAATGCGTCCTTTAACGGATTGGTTAACAGAGAAGCCTTCTTTCCAGTTCTTCAAAAATGAGTCTGAAATATCTGACACACGGACCAAAGCATAGACAGATCTTCCTAAATCAACAAACAAACCTGTATTGTTAATCTTGTTGATATAACCTCTAACAATGTCACCACGCTTAATATCTTCAACGGAGTTGATTAATCTATCTTTAGGATGTTTACTTCTCAACGAAACATAGATCTTACGATCAGTGGAGACAACTGTTGCCATGTGGAATTCGCCAACATGGAAAATATCACTCAAACGTAAGGTATAGTCATCTAATGCATCAGTAACCATCGAAACGGCTGTTAAGTTTTCGCCCAAAGAGACTAACACGGAATTGTTTCTAACATTCAAAATCAAAGAAGGTAAAACATCACCGACCTTGATTTCGTCTGCTGATCTGATAGTATTTTTACGTCCAGAGACACTGAGAGCGAAGTGGTCAATATCAACATGAGTCACTTTAGTAGGAACAATAGTCCCAACTTGGAATTCTTCACTGAAATGTTCAAGTTTTTCAATGTCATCAGTAGCATCAACAAAGGACATTTTAGCCTTTTGAGCAGGAGAAATACTGTACCAGAAATAACCGTTATTGACACTTAAAATGTAACCTAATACAGCATCACCTTCCTTAATGTCTTTAAATGATACGGGATAAGTTGATTCTGAGTTTTTCAAGTTTGTTGGCTTAATAGTCAATTCGACTAAGTTAGATTTAGCTTTCTTTGAATAGATAAATTTAGCCTTTTCTAAGTCGAAGTAACCAATAACTTTGGCGTTTTTCAACTTTTGTCCGACTTTGAATGCAGCTAGTGGATTTTTCAAATCTTTGACTTCATCAACACTGTCAAAAATTTCACTGATATCAATACGACCATCTTGGTTATCACTTAATTTGACTAACAAGTGTGTTTTTTCAACAGATTTGATAGTACCTTGTGTGATTTTTCCGACAGAATAATCGCCTAATATTTTAACAGTTTTGTCCACCGGATTTTCAGCCTTTTCCTTAGAATTTGCAGTTTCAACCAATAAAGAAAGTAAGAATCTGTGGTTGTTTTCATCAGCGTTAACAACAGTACAACTGACAGATTGGTCAGCAGTAAACGCGGTAGTTAAATCATTTATCTTCTTAAATGAAGCAAATCTAGGAATTACCAATCCGGTCAAATTGTTACCAAAGTTCACAAAAACACCTGATGGAATCACTGTTTTAACATAACCATGCAATACCTTATCGGAAATGGAAATATCTGAGAATTCTGTTGGTAAAATACCGCTCTTAGCATCAATAATCAATGAGCGTTTTGCGGATAATGTAACACCTCTCTTCCGGTTATCGATCATCAGCACAAGAGCCTCCAGTTTTTCACCAACCTTTAACTTCTTCAACAGGCCACGACAGTCATCAATCGGTGCATCGGACAAATGCCCTATATTTATTATTCCACGTACATCAGAGCCTTCAATCTTCACAATAACTGTATTTCTATCCTTTTCAACGATTTCAACGTTCAGAACTGATTTTCCTGGAATTAGTTTTTCTAATGTAGACATTTGGTCTGGGGACACCTCGTTTGATATTCTTAAACTGACCAAACATTTCTTCAGTTTCGTATCAACAGATACAACCCTAACTTTTACGGTCTGACCTAATTTGACATATTCAGAGGCATTCTTAACATACGATTCACTGATCTCAGCATTTGGCAAGAAGGCAGAAACACCACCAAAAAAGGAAACTACACAACCACTTGGTAATATTTTCTCAACAGTAGCCAAGGCACGCTTTTCAGGAGACAAGTCATCATATGATGTTACAATATCAGACTCTTCTGCATTCACTAGAGATCTCTTCAACGTCACCGATAATGATGCACTCGAATTGAATGATCTGACGTCTAGGATTCTTGCTTTCACTTTTGAGCCTATTTTGAACTTTCTTTCTGGATAGACAAGCTTGATGTCACTTATTTGAAATGCTGGCACAGTTGCTTTAAAATCATTCTCAAGTTTCACAGTTATTCCTGTCGCAGATACCTTTTCAATCTCACATGTTACTTTGTGACCAACTGGAATATCGTTCGCCCTCAAGTAAGTCACATCGATTTTCACTTGATCTAAAGTTAAAATGTACAAATTGTCAAACATTGAATAGTTAAGTACTCTAGCTTTGTGTGTGGAACCGATTTTGAAGTCCATATCCAAATCAGTATCTTTCGAGACTCTTGATTTGTGAACTTCACCAGGGATCTCACCAGACATCAAATCGATAAAGAAAAAAGTTGAACTCTTACCTTTGATTGTCACACTGTCAAAAATATGGCCAATAGGGAATGCCTCAAGGGCCTCCTTGCCTGGATATGTGAAAGTCTGATGAAGTGGTAAAGCGGATAATGACAATTTCGTGGTACCGTTTTTCATATAAACAGCGATAACTCTTGCCTTGATCGTAGAGCCAACAGCATAGTTGTGTTTCAAGTCTTCAAAAGTTTGAAGAGGGCCCAAATGTTGTAGGGATAAAGATGCTGGACATAGCGAGTGAGACTTACAGACCAAACCGTCTGATGTGACGTCTTCAACCACAGCATCTACGAGCATACCTGGGAGAATTGCATCGATTGTGGAGACGGAGGAAACCATTGGTTGCTTTTTGACGACCGCAACAGGAAATTTGCATGTAGCGGTTCTTGGATTCACATTTGAGATATACACCATGATGACAGAACCGACCTGCACATTTGGAGAGTAGCAGGAAAGTTCCTTCTTGGATATGAAACCAGATAACTTCTGGATTTTGCCGAACTTAAGAATCGCACCGTGATCTTCCAATGAAGCGACCGAAGCTTGCACGATCGCATCGGCAATGAAATCCTCCTTGGTGTCCATAGGCGCATTGACCTTTTCTGGCTCTATGGAGAGTTCAATTCTCTTTTTAGCTTTCTCGTTGGTGTTAGGAACAACCTTTGCTCTCAGATATTGGCCAACTGTGAATCTATCGGAGAGAACTGGAAACTTCTTCGCCTGCTTTGCCTTCTTGCTTGTCTTACTTCCCTTTTCTTCCTCTTCACTATCACTCTCGCTGTCGCTATCGCTGTCTGATTCTTCCTGGTCATCAAATTCTTCTAGTAGTTTGACGAGTTCCGCAGAAATGTTGGTGATTGGAACATAACCAACAAGATTGTCCGATAAGGAGAGAACAAGTTCCATTCTATTTATTTCTTGGACCATACCCAAAACGTATGATCCAGGATTCAAGTTGTTGTAGGATAGAACATCAACAGTAACACTCTTTTTGGCGTCTTCCTCTTCTTGTTCATCTTTAGATAAAAGGTTCAGAGATTTCGATTTCTTATTACCTCTCGATCTCTTTTTCGAAGGTTGTTCGGAGGCAGTTTCTTCAGACTCAGCTTTGCTCTTCTGCTCAAAAAGAACATCTCTCCTTGCCTCATTTGCAACTTCCTTCATTTCCATAGGAGTCAAGACGGAAGCACCACCTCTTGGGAAAGCAATTTCTGCTGCCGAGGAAAGCAACGACTTTTGCTCTTTAGCATCCGGATCCTCTCTTCTTCTCTTAGGTGGCATTACTGTTAGATACTCGGCGTTGTTGTCTATACGAGGAACCCTTCAGATAGCCTTTGATGTGCTATTATTCTTTTCCTTCTTCTTCTCCTTGTCTATGGATTTGAGCTGAAAAAAAAAAGTCAAGAAATTTAAAATTTTTTCTGAAAAAAAAAAAATCAAAAAAATCAAAATTCTGGATTACAGAAATTTCAAGGACTCTAGGAAAAGAAAGTTCCACAGACAAGAAGGGAAAGAAGAGATGGCCAGTTAACTTAAATACGGCACAGAAGTAGTCATCAAGCCGACGCCGTAGAAGCTCCCTCTGGTAGAGTCAGTGTGATTTGTAGAGCTGAGCGGTAGTAAAATGTATAATTGGCTGTATGTTGTTGCTGGATCATTGTCTGAGACCCCGACGCTTGTCCGTTTTGTCAATCTTTTCTACCTTACCCAGTTGTCTTTTCCTGGCGAAAACCAGTGTGTTAAGGTCCGGCCGGAATGCAATACGGAGAGTTGGCAAGAAGCATTGCAAATCTGCATTTGTCGCCTTAGACGACCCAACCGCACTTAGTTCTGCCACCTTTCTATTATCATTTGTATCTTGTTCTCTTCACGTTTTTCTACTTGTGACTCTCCGCTTTGTCGTCGTTCCAACTTTTGTCAACTCGGGTCGCTCGGGTTATAGCAGACTCTTTACACTTTCGACGTCATCTATCTACAACAGCATCTAGGAGCGGCTCGAAAACAAGAAATCAAGGGATGTCGTATGAAGTTTCTGTCGTGACACATCCGTCTGCAGACATCGCCAAGCCGTCGATAATTATCGAAGATAGGTCAACGGGTGATAGAACGATTATCGGGAATGTTCCTTCCGGTCTGCAGAGAAAATGCAATGAAATGCATTTGAGAACTAGCAGATTGACGAGTATATTCTTCTCTGGTATACTTGATTGGGAGTCTTTGGCTGGTTTGCCCGGCTTGATTTTGACCGTTAGTGATCAAGGTGTCAAGTCGTTGAACTTATATCACAGTGGTAACAAGATTCTCCAGTATATGATATCTTGCTGGAGGTACTTCATTTTCAGATTCGGAATGAACTTGAAAGCAGATGACACCGATGTATCTGTTGGGCACAGTAATATTCAGTATACTCCAATCAACATTAACCCATGCACCCACTATGGAGCAAATGATGAGAAAACCGAAGACCATGCTAAATTGAACGAACTCATGAAGAGAATTTTCCCCGTTCCAGCCAACTCTGCCAAACCTGTATATAACGAAAAGAAAATCACAAATATTACACTACCGAAATCAATAGTCAACCCTAAAGTATCAGCCAACTGGATAATTACTCCTAACTCTGTGAGAGGGAAGTTTCTGGTAAATGAGGCGAAGAATCTAGGATGTGAAGTACAGCATTATAAGAAGTTATGCAGTTTCAAGTCTGTTACTCTTTCCGATGGAACAGTAATCAATCCCGAGCAAGTACTAGAACCAACAAGACACTTTAATCCACTACTGGTGTTGGATATACCTTCCAATGACTACCTACAAAATACTCTATCTTATGACTGGACTGGAAACTCTCCAACTAACTTACCTTACGCTACAGTTTTCCACTTCATTGGCGATTCCATAGCAGATCCTTTATCAAACCCAGATTATGTAAAATTCATTAAATCATTTGGACCATGCACAACTCATTTCATTAGTCACAAATCCTATTGCCCCGACTCTCTAAATTTCTTCAAAACCTTTAGAGTTTCTTTGAAATGGAAATCTTTACTTCCCGAGTTTTTCCCTCTTCCTAAATGGTCCAATGATTCTGAGCTGAAAATTTCAGACAGTCATATAAATGTGTTACCTTTGATATCAGGCCAAAAATTGGTCATGAAAAGTACAACAGGTACTGTTTTGGATGAATCGTCAAAACAGGGATCTGAAGTCGCAATGTATACCCCTGATGCGGCCGAGTCCATTTACGATGAAGAAATAGAGCCCATCGGATTTGAAAACGTTGTTTCAAAGAAGGAATTTGGTGAAATATTGCACAACAGAAACTCTGCTAAAAGTTTGAGCAAGTTTGTTGATGTGTCCAAGAGCTTAAAAGATCAGGTCGAGACACTTATACTTGGAACTGGTTCAGCTTTGCCTTCCACTCTCAGAAATGTCTTATGTAACCTTGTGCGTATACCATTCAAAGCAGCAGACGGTACAACAGGGTTCCGTACGATAGTACTAGATGCTGGAGAAAATTCGTTAGGATCATTACGAAGACTATACCAGGCTGAGGAGTTCAATATGCTTATGGACGAGCTCTCAATGGTTTACCTTTCACATTTACATGCAGACCACCATTTGGGGATTATAGATTTCATTAAAGAATGGAACAATAGGCAACTTGAGAGATACGGAACGGAAAAGAGATTTCAGAAGCTTTTTGTAATTACGCCGTGGCAATATGATTTGTTCATGGGTGAACTAAATCGGGTGGATCCATTCATTGACACCAATTATCTTTGTCACATCTCCTGTGATGAATTTATGCTTGGCTATACTGCTCCTTCATTGGAGCAAGTTGAGATCGAGTCCATTCAGACCGAAGACATTGGATCGATCTCTGTCAGGGAAATCGAATACACGAAAAATGAAGACAGGGCTAACTTCCTATACAAGAACTTGGGAATTGAAAAGTTAACCACTTGTTCCGCCCACCATTGTGAATATGCCTATTCTTGCAGTATGGCATTCAAGCTGGACATAGGAAGTAATAGTACTAATGAATCCAACTTTTTCAAAATTTCTTACTCTGGAGATACTCGTCCCAAATCTGCATTTGCATACATTGGTGAAAACTCAGACCTCTTGATTCACGAATCTACTCTTGAGGATGAAAAGATCAAAGATGCAGTGGATAAAAAACATTCAACTACTTCTGAGGCCGTCCAGGTAGGTATATTGATGATGGCCAAGAAAATCATTCTCACCCACTTTTCTCAAAGATATAAATCATTCACATGCTCAAAGTCCGTCTATGAGAGATTGGAAAATCCGTATACAAAGGAGGATCTGATTGATAGCGGAGTATACGTACCTTCACCACCATCTTCTCCTAGATCAAACAAATCTGCTCAGTCCATGCTTTACGATGATCCAGAAATACCTTTAGAAGTCAAATCAAATATATTTGCGAAGCCATTATCGCAGCTTGCGAAAGCTAATGCAGCAAATATTGACATTCTTTTTGCATCAGACAATATGAAAATTGAATATGGTAAACTGGGGATGCAAAGAGACGTCTTCGAAAGGCAAGGACGTGAATTAGAGAGACTTTTCCTTGTTGATGAAGAAGAAGTTGACAACAGCGATGATGAGACTAAAGCTACCAAAGGTATAAAAAACTCATCCTCATCCAAAAAGAAAATAAAACAGGAGAATGATCACAAAAAGAAACGTAAAATGACACCTTCACCCTAGCCACATAAAATATATAGAACTACATAGTTTTGTACAAATAGATGTCAGTCCATCGAAGGAGCTAGTCCCATCATTGCAAAATTGAGTGCATTCTCTCCGCTAACAAGAGACATGTATTTTTTCACCCGATGATTGATGCAGTCATCATTCAAAATGTCATTATTGTCATCTTTGGTCTTTTTTAGCAAAATTGGACCGTTTCTCCTCCCGTCAAGCTCGTATATTCCATCTGGTCTTTTTACGAAACAAACGAAATGCAATTCCACGTTTTCTTCAGCTGGAGGTGCCTCTGTTTGCCCTTGCTGGCTGTAGTTGGTATACAGCTCTTTTGCAATGTTTTGAACCAACGTAACGGGATTAGCAGTACCTTGAAGTAAATGTCGATGGAAGTTTGCAACAGCGGACTGCTGAACTATGAGGCCATCTTGGATATTCAAAAGGACGTGTAATAGCGCATACAGTCCACATGCGTTTTTAACTATTTGCTTCATCCAGATAACTTTATCACTATTCAACTCTTCTACGGGTTCTGCATTTTTGAACTCTTCATAAGCTTGTGTAACTGGGAAGAGAAGGATAACAGCTTGCACGGGTCTTGGCAAAAAGGCAAGCATTTCCGGATCATCCAGTGAAAAAATGTCAGTAAATGCCAATAATGGTGACAAGCCTAATTTGTGGGCGAAATCAGTGAAAACTTCGGGGTTAGATTCTAATGGAACGACTGCTTGAACATCTCCGGTTTCAGCCATCTTTATTGGTTATAGCCGTACTAGCTAGATGATAAACTTTGTGAGAGATACCTATCGACACTCATGCAAGGAAGCTGATAATACGTTCGTCTTCATAGTTCCTCCTCGGCTCATCAATTCACCAGATGGGTGAGTTTCCTCTTTGGAGAGCCGGAGACGCTCGCCACGCAAATCCAGGAAAATAAATCCTTCCCTATATAACAAATAAAGATCGTAATTATGATGAACATTCTAAAAACTTGATCATCTCTGTAGATCTACGACACAGACTTTGTCCGTTTTATGTCCGCCGTAAACAACAGCCCACCTCACACCTCGAGAAGCTTCTTTGATCAACGCGTTGTAGATATTGGTGATAAAGCTACGTGGAGTGTCTCTTGCAATACCTCCCACCCTACGTTTCCATTCTTCCGCTTGATGGATGGATGTAATTGCAATCATATCCAGGACTTCCTCCTTCGTCTCAATGATAAGGACAGAAACATTAGACATTTGGCCAAGCAAATCAGATGTGGCTTTTTTAGCATCCTCTTCGATGCTCCAATTATCTCTCTTGTTGCTCTTCTTGTTGGCATTGACTGCATTGTTCGGCACCACTATGAACTTATGGTTTTCGTCTAGCGTGTTCATATGTGCATGGTCACCAAAACTATTGTTGGTATTTGAGGCTGTCATTACCGTAGACCTTGGATGTTCCTGTAAATTCTCGTCCCCACTCGAATTTATACTATTTCTTTCACAATTGATTATTGATATCAACTCATACATGTCCAATTCGATATCAGTTTTTGTGTCCAAATTTCTTAACCTCATTGGTTTATATTTGCTTGGTTTTTCCCTCTGTAGAGCGCTCAGTGTGGTTTGTGCCTTGATAAACAACACTAATTTGACATTATCATCCTGGGCCTGGTTTACCATGTCTTCTAAACTAAGTTTGTTTTTAATTATGTCTGCACTGATTCCAGATCTCCATAACTCATTTAATATGTAAGGAACCACTTCTTTCAAAAGATTAGTCGTGAAAATTCCAATCAAAACATCACACTTTTGTGTCATCCAATCGACAGAAGACTTTTTAGCCTTTTGGAATTTGTTTGCAACCTTTGACATCTTATCCCCATTCTTGAAAATCTCTTGATATTTTTTCATAGAGTTGAAAAGGAAATCCCATGCTACTCTCAATCCGACAGCATTCGGTAAACTTTTTGGGCTCTTATTTCTAGCCAACTCGGTGATCAATCCGCCATATCTGCCACCTGCTCCAATGACGGACTTGAATTTCTCTTCATGAACAATCACAAACATCAAGCCACTTTTGTAGAAATGTGAATTATATCCACAAAATGGATTGATCTCAACCGTCAGTTCAACTTCAAATTTCTCAAGGTAACTAATCACTTTGCGAAGGTAGTTCAAGGCAGTATCTATACGAGTCAACAACGGACTGTCTAGCATGAGTTTCGTTAGTTTAGTAGTACAGTTTAAGATGTTGGTGCTAAAATCAAACTGGACCAGCTCATTCAGCACAGTGCTTGATATATTTAGCTCTTGCTTTAATATTGTCTTTGCCTCTTTCATACTTTTCGTAAATCCGACCTCAGAAAGAATTCTTGAAACTATTAGAATCTGAGCCGTTTCAATACCACAGTACTCAAGAACTGTCTCCATCAAACCGCAATGATTCAACAAAATCTTCACATTGTGTGTCTTCAAAAATGGAAAAATGTTAACTATTTCGGATCCTACTCTAATACATTCTGCGTCATAAAATGGTAGATAATCAACTGGATCGTTTGCATTAGTAACAATATCAAAATCAATTTCTTTGAATTTTAGTGGACCTGCACTCTCATCTTTCTCATTTGACCTATAAACACAATCTATACGATAAACTTTGTGAGATTTTATTTTTGTTCTTCCTAGTAACCTTGCAAATGGTAAAGTTAAGTCATACGGTAACTGTAATACAGAACCAGATCTATCCAAAACTTGATAAAGCATATAATTTGAATCATACAAGGGATTTTTTGGAATTATTTTTCCACTCGTATCATTGAAGTTAACCGCCGCATGATTTTTAAAAATATTCTCTAGTTCATGGACAATTTTCTCATGGAGTAGAATATCCTTCACTTCTGGTGTTTTCATATTATCTCCGAACAACAAGTCTTTTGCAAAGCTATATGGTTGGGAGAATAGGATATTTCGTGCTTGGTGATTCCAAGCTGAAGAAGGATCCACTAAAGCATTCAAAGCTTCCTTCATCAAATCGTCCTGTTGCTGGACACGGATCAATCCACTACTTAACAACTCTTGAGCAGATGGTCTTTTGTCTGGATCGTGATCAAGCAGCATTTTAACAATTTTCTTTTCAGTATTTAGTCTTTTGCTGTCAAAATCAGAAGGAAAAACAATTGAAGGTGTTCGTAAATTCCTAATAGCTGTATATCTTTCCATAGCTGTGCCTAGCTGATAAATCATTTCAAAGAAAATAATTCCCAAAGAATATAAATCAACTTTTTCATTATAATTACCATTTCCATTAAGGACTTCGTCGGCGACGTATAGAGTGGTGCCAATTTCTGAAGTCAACTCCTCTGCAGATTTATGGAACTCCAACTTATTAGGTGATGTATTCATTGCAGACAAATTGTGAACATTTTTGGCCAATCCAAAATCACCAATTTTCACATTCTGATTTTCATCGATAAAAATGTTCATCGGTTTCAAATCTCTATGAATGATTCCCTGAGCATGAATATGGGCCAAGGCTTCTAAGATTTGTCTTAGGATTCTCCAATAGTTATCAGCGTCGTTCGGCAACCCTTGACGAATCAAATCAAAAAGAGTTCTATTTTCACAATACTCCATTTGAATGAATAAAACAGATCGTTTCTTGCTTTTCTTTTTATCTTCCAGTGTTTTGCTTGGTCTAGCCGTAGTTTCTGGAGTACCAAATTCAAAAGGATCATCTGTGTAATCCTCTTCCCCGTCATCATCATCATCATCGTCATCGTCATAGTCGTCAGAAACACTTTTACTAGGTATTTCTTCAATATCAGAATCATCATCCGAGAAGGTAAAATCAATAGATTGATTATGTGAGCCCGATATGAAATCTGTAAAGCTCTGACTGTTCGTTCTGGTGTCACTAAAAGACGGAACATCACTATCGCTATCTTCATAGCTATCTTCTTCATTTTTAGAGTCAAACTCATCATCACTAGAATCAATCGCAGAAGAACCAAAATCGTGATCATCTTCTAGCCAAGCAGCAAAATATCGAACCACATACTGGTGATTCAACCTTGCTAATAACATGACCTCGTTCAGAATCTTCGAAAGTTTATCTTCCGTGTGTCTAATCTTTTTAATGGCATAGAATCTACCATCAAGTCTATTTCTGGCCTTAACAACCTCACCAAACCCACCTTTTCCCAAAACACAGACCTCTTCAAAATCTTGGGCATATCTAGAGTAGAACTTTGGAGCAAAGGTGGACAAACCAAAAGACTCCCTTTTCAGCCTTCTATTAGGAACCAACGAGTTACCCTTGTTACTATTCGGTATAAGCGTTGCAGCGGAAGTTTCCATTCCACCGCTACTGTTGTTGTTGTTATAAGATGGATCAGTCCTTGTTAATGATGAGGTCTTGCTCAATAAGCTTTCTAGTGGAGATATATTCAATGATAATCTCAAAAATTTCGAAGGTAGAAGCTCTAGAGGATCAGGTCTTTTCTTTGTTTTGAACTCAAAAATGCTATGTAAAAATTGATAAATTCCATCATCCAATCCGGAACAATGAGTAAAGAAATCCGTCGGATTTTGAAATTCATAAACAATGTCTGTACCCAATATCATCTGCAACACAATAACACCTAAATCCCAAACATCTGTTTTCCGCTGAGGTTTGGCATATAAAAGTTTGTTTTTAGGGTTGACTCTTTCAGGTGCAATCCATCCACTCTCGACAAATGGTAGTATGTCCTCATTATCAGGTTGGTTCAAATTTGGGTAATTATATAGCATACTCATAAGCGTATAGCCGTACGTTATACTATTCAATTTCACACTAGTTGACTCTGTTGATTCTGGTTGATTAATTGAAACCGAGTCTAGGGTGATGCATCTATGAATAAGACCTTGTTTGTGTAGATATTCTAGATTCTCCAATAATTGTATTGTCCATTCTCTCGCGGTATTAATATTAACGTATGAAATAGACTGCAGCAAGTCGCCTAGAGTATCGGAATATTTAGACAAGATTCTAACTTTCCAAATACAAAGCTTTTCCGTTTCGTTCTTTAAATTCATCTTTTTACTGATTTTCTTTGCTGCTGAGTTATGTAGCGATTCTTCTCCATTTGACAATATTTCTTTCTTCTCTATATGGAAAGCAATAACATCGTTTTGCCGCAAATCACAAACTGCTTGCAATTCCTTCTCTAATGTTAATATGGACTTCTTACCCTGGCTTCCTTTCCAAAACGGATTGTTCAATTCAATCTCAGTCAATAAAAATTGTAGATCCTTTTCGTAACCTTTTTTATTCTTCCCATATTTTCGCCCAATATTAAACTGTTTGCTCTCATTTAAAACATCTGTAATGGCTTGGAAAGTTGGAGTATCCTCTTTTATATAAGGTTTCACTAAATATTGCTTAGAGATATCTTTCAGTAGTCCATTGGGCTCAATCGGAACAAATCCTGTAATTGCTCTGAATCTAAAGTTTATCCAACTTAACTGGATAATTATTGGTTTGTCAAAAAGGAAAAAGTTCATTTCCGTATCAGGGTTGGGTATTAAATGATCTTCTGATAATGGCTTGCTACTTTTATGTGATGATTGAGGCACATCACTGGTTTCATCATAATTAGGTTTATTATCCGCATAAGATTCCATGAACTCTTGGAAATTGTCGTTACTACTCTGATATCGTCTCTTCATTTCCATCTCAACCATTTCGTCCAGTAATTCCTGCTCTTTCTCTCTTTTGATCTCCAGTTCTTCTTGCTCCTGCTGTTGCATCTTTTCAAGTTCTAGTTGCTCATTCATAATTCTCCTTTTTCGTTCGTCTTCCAAAGATTCATTCTTGATACTGCTTTTGATTTCATTCAAATATTCGAAAATCTCACTGTACAGTATGAAAACAATTGGCTGGCCCTTGTATTCTTTTAGCAGTTGCTTACACTTTTCTTTTATAGTGGCTAACTGTGAATCCATTATATTTTGAGCATTCGTAAGTCGATATAATGGCGGAGAGAGAGGATATGTTGCTGTAAATTCAATTTCAAGATCTAATGAGCATACCTTTTCATCTGATGTATCGGATGAAACATGGAGGTTAAACTTATGGGGTGGTTTCTTGTTCCAAGCACTTTCTTTGGGAGTGAGGTCCTGCAAAATGTCTGGATAAATGGCTTGTATTGCCTCCCACTCATCCTCCTGTTGCTGTTCAACGGAATCCATTGCACAAGGAGGAATAAAGAGTTGTTGTTCTAATGAAGACGATGTAGAGAGTAAGGTTGCCCCTGAACTGAGACACTTATTTAGTCACAGCGTGTAGGACGTAATCTACCTTGACCCGAAAAGAGGTGATGAGTATTATTGTGTGTCCGCGTAAATATGATCAACAGATTTGGCAGCAAAACTCGTCACAGGAAATACACGAGATTAGGAGGCGGTCCACTACCAGAACGTGCTACATAAACACAGGCGACAGATCACGAGCATGTCACATAAGGAAAGAAAGACCCAATTTGTATCAGACCTTGTTGGGGGCACTACCTTGGATATCTACAGAGTAACGTCGATCTCTGCAATATCTTACCTAGTATGGTGTGTTCTTAAAAAGAAGACGGCATTGTTCGAAAGCAAAAAACAGAATGGGTCTGCACTCTCTGTTATCATTGACTTCTTGCTCAATTGGAACAATTTGCTTTTGTCAACTACAATCTATGCTAACAACATTCCGCTATTGATTGTTTTGAACATCTTACCATTGATTCCTGTCGTTCTCTTTTCGTCTCCGACGACTAAAAAGGAAGGTAAGAAAGCTGTTAAGGAGACAAGAAAGGCAATTGTGAACTTGAAAACTTTAACAGTCAAACAGTTTTTACCTTTCAAGACTTTCATCACAGTTTACCGTGCCCAGATGATGGTCATAACGTGTGTTTGTATCATGGCAGTTGATTTCCAAATCTTCCCACGTAGATTTGGTAAAGTCGAAACATGGGGGACCAGTTTAATGGATTTAGGTGTCGGCTCCTTTGTGTTCAGCATGGGATTGATCAGTGAAAGATCATTTTTGCGCCAGTTACTCGAGGCTAAATACAGCTATCCACGGACTGTTTCCAGAAGTATAAAGAACTCTCTTCCTATTTTTGCGCTGGGATTAGTCCGTCTTGTAAGCGTCAAATCAGTTGACTATCACGAGCACGTTACGGAGTATGGCCAACATTGGAATTTCTTCTTTACATTGGCATGTCTTCCAATCTTGAATGCCGTGTTTTCTCCTGTCATCATCAAAATATCACCATTTGTGACAAGTATCATCATTTCAATCATTTATGAATATTTCCTAGTCGGACACGGGCTTCTTGGATATATTATTGCCAACCCAAGGACTACACTATTCAGCGCAAACAGAGAGGGAATACTTTCACTTTTCGGTTACTTCCCTATATTTCTTAACGGGTTGGCCCTTGGATCTTCTATTCTACCGGTTGTTTCTATTCCAAACTCAGTATTTAACGTGGGAATGAGTAGAGAGTCTTTAGTCAAAGCTTATACCAAGGGTAAAGGTAAAGCAGGGATCTCTCCTTTAAAGGCAATGTTTATACTATCTGTTGTTTTCCAGTTGGCTTATTACATCATCGATACTTGCTACATTTACTCGGTATCTCGTCGTATGGCTAATTTACTTTATGTCATTTGGGTGAGTGCATACAACTGTTCCTTTTTGTTCATCTACGGTGTTATTGAGAAACTGGTTTGGGGTGGTGTAGATGTTGAGATAGTGTCCGAATCTTCCGAGGATGGTATTGAACTGGAGACAGATGTCAACGATATCGTCTGCGATGGACATGTTCCCGCCTCATTAACGGCCATCAACACCAACAGTCTTGTGTTGTTCCTTGTTTCAAACTTGCTCACAGGACTCATCAACTTGACATTCAATACTATAGATGCCGGAATCATCGAAAGCATGGGCGTATTATTGGCGTATGAGCTAACTTTGAGTGCATTTAGTTTGGTATTGTACAATATGAGAATAGTCCTCAGGTGACAATGTATATAGAAGAAGTAAAGAGAAAAATTACGTTTATAAGCTAAAAATGTACTGGCATTAAGACTTTTTCAAAGCTTCAAAACGTTGCTTCAAGTCATCCAGGTCATCCAGACTCTTCTTCACTTGCGGTTTGAGAGGTTTGTTCTCATTACTGCCCTCAGCTTTACCACCGCCTGCCCCATCATCTTCAGCCACATCATCCTTGTATTTACCTTCGTTGTAGAGATCAATTTTATAAATGTCACACAACTCATGCATGTAATCAGTAACCACTGTCTCCTCGTCGTCGCCTCTAAGTTTTCTCACAATTTCCACATATATCCTATCTTCTAAGTCAGTGATTACATCTGCAGGGAGCTTTTCCTTGGTATCTGGAGAATGTGACAACACCTCCGATTTATCTATACATTTCGATAATGCCAGTGCTAATTTGTGTAGTTCTTTGATGTCATCGGATAAGTAGTCTTGTGCCACAACAACATTTCTCACAACTTTGGTTACTCTGTCCATAGATTCAGGAACCTCTTCAGTTAATGTTTCACTGTCAGAAGCTGGTTTCTCGACACCTTGTTCTTCTCCATTTTTGGTCTGTGAGTTGTCGGTAAAGGTAAATCCTAAAAACGACCAACCCTTACCCGAATTACTCTTTGATGAGCCTGGTTTGCCGTTCCTTTCATGCGATTGTTTTTGTGCTGCCAACTCACGTTGCTCCTCCATCATGCTCACTAACTGATGGAGTGAATTTTCCAATACGGACAATTCCCCGATAAGGTCTTCCCAGACGTCTGCTGTTCTGTCATTTCTCACCATCTGTGCCAGTTTCATGTTAAGAATATCGAGCCCTCTCTCAAACGGCCTGGAGTCGTTGGGAACGGTCGCAAGACTGTGAAGTTCTGGGATAACCGTCGTCTGTATTGTGTGGGAGGAAAGCGCCCTAGATTTGGTTATTTTGAACTCGAGTTTCGCCTTGGATGTTCTTATTAATAGTTTCAATTGTGAATCAGCCTGCATGCTTGTCTT
The DNA here is from genome assembly GCA_030563085.1 of Pichia sp. NRRL Y-27259. Classification (NCBI taxonomy): domain Eukaryota; kingdom Fungi; phylum Ascomycota; class Pichiomycetes; order Pichiales; family Pichiaceae; genus Pichia; species Pichia sp. NRRL Y-27259. The sequence goes on from JAKUBB010000049.1 coordinate 70,190, forward strand.
TTTGTTGATCAGTGGGTCTACAATCTGGCACTTTCTAGGCAAATAGAAACATAGAAGAAAGGCAGCCAAACCTTATCAAGCCGGTGAACATCGGCTTTGGAAGCGGCAATCAAGCGTCAGCGCTTATGTCAGCAGGACTGGAAAGATGGGTTGGAAAGGGAAAACTAAATATATGGTAATGATATCGAAATATATACGACTATAGAGGTAAACATACGTATAGAAAGAATTATAGGACAGGAGTAATTAAGGAGAGTATCACGGTAGGCCTAATATCGCACAGCCAATAGGACTATGACAGTTGGAATGTCAAAGAACTCTAATGTAAGAAGGGAAAAAAGAATAGAAACGAAGCGGAAGTGAATTCAGATGATGAACTCATCTATTGGTAAGGATCTGTCAAGAACCATTTCATGTGCTTTACCAGACCAGAGTGCTAATCGGTTGAGAGCACTCTTGTATGGTTGTCTGCAGTTACGGTATAGTTCCGGCTCCTTGGTCAAGGCCAAGTTGATTTTTCTGTTGTTGTGTCTGTACTCAAAAGAAAGTTTTGTAGCTGCAGGTGCTGGTGCTGATGGGAGTGATGTGTTTGGTGATGAGACAGATGCAGAGGATTGCTGCTGTAGGATTTCGAAGTTGAGGAACTCGGACAACACGATCGGAGGTGGGTGGGATGCTGCAGATGAGTTAGAATTAGGGAACAAGGAGGATGAGAATGGGGTCGGAGTCAGTTGCTTCCTGAAGTTCGGAGCTCTGTCCGACAAATTCAGCAAGTTAAATGAGGAAGATGGAGAGAGAAGAATGTTTGAATCGTTTGTTGGGGCTGCAGGAACTGGTGTGTTCAACTTGAGATTAAGAGAAAGACTTGGGGTATTTGTTTGGTTATGGTTATTAGAATTGTTGTTTTCATTGAAGTCGTTAGTGTTTGCAAAACTGTTTTTGTGAGCGTCTGCGGCGACAAATTCACTTTTATTGTTCATGGCGTTGTTATCGTTGTTGTTGCCGATATTAACGCTTTCGATGTTCTTGTCTTCGGAGACAGCCTCGGAACCAGCGTGGGTGTCGGCATAGTTTGGCAGGAACTTGAACTGGTCGATAATATTGTCCACCTGGGAGATACCGGTCTTCACGTCGTCAATGATCGGGATGGCAACATTGAACCTGTCGTTGGGGAACGAGGAGTCGATGTCGGACAACGGGGAGCTCGACCTCTCGTTCGGCGTGAGGTTGACGTTGTAGTCCGAATCGAGGTCGCCGTCCATGTCGAAGTCCATGTCGAAGTGCGGGGTGAGGTCCATCTGTTCAAAAGACCTGTCAAAAAGCGGGTCATCTTCGTCGTCCTCGTCCTCGTCCTCCAAGGCGAGATCCGACTCGTCGAAGGACGCAGGGGAGTCGAAGTCGGGGTGCGCCATATTGGACAGGTGGGCGTTGCTCAATTGGATGAGTCTGAGCTGGCGTTGGAACTTCAAGTCGTGGTTCAAGTCGTACGGCTTCTCATGGTTGGATGGCAAGAGCTGAAAATTATTGATGTTTTCCAAAGGCGAGTCTTCGCCAAACAACGAGTACGAGCTGGACTTCTCTTTCTCCTTCTCCTTGGACTTTCTCTCCTTTTTCTCCCTTCTCTCTCTTTCCTTGTCCAGTTCCCTCTTCTCCCGCTTCATTCTCTTCTCCTTCCTCTCCTTCTCCTTCTCTTGCTCTCTCTTGGCCTTCTTTTCTCTCTTTTCGATCTTCTCGATCTTCTGCTTCATCTCTCTTTCCTTCCTCTCCTTCCGCTCCTTCGCTTTCTTCTCCTTCTTCACATCCTTCTCGTTGTCGTCCTTCTTCGGCTTCTTCTCAACCTTCACCCTCTTGATGGGTTCCTCGGGCACTGCAGGTGCGATGCTGCTGGCATCTCTCTTGCTGCGGGTAAAGTAAGACATGGCGATGGCGTTACCTCTGCTAGCTGGACAAAACAGATAATGCCTCAAAAAAACCAAACGTAGAACAGATTACAGAGTCTTGACAGCTGGGAAACAGACAAACAAGAGCCAAAGGAGATTGACAGGCTGACAGAGCAAGGCGTCGAACCAATACGGCCAGAACAAACGAAAAGGAAATAAAGCAATAAATTAAATTAATAAAGTGGTTGTTTCAGCAGAAAAAGGCAGAAGAAATTTGATAATAATAATAAAAATAAAATAAACTGCTGAAAAATGAAAAAAAATAAAATTTAAATTCATAAAAAAAATAAAATGAAAAAAAATGAAAAATGAAAAAAAAATAAAAAATAAAAAAAATAAAAAATATTCACGTGATTACTTACGTAAGCATTTCCTTCTTTTACCGCTTTTCTTTCTAGAAGTTTCTTGCTTTTTCCCTCAGGCTGGCTTTTTTCGGAGTTTGCCATACTGGGGAGGAGATGATGATGAAGAAGGTGATTCCCGGAAGTCAGGTTATCTTTGTTTCTGCAGCTATATAACGGCCCATCCAGCTCTCTGTTTCGCCTGTGGTAATACTCCCTAGTCTCTTTCTACTCCTTTCCTCTTTTCCCTCGTGAGAGTCCTTCTTTTTGGTCTCAATTCCCTAACCAGACAAAGACTTTGACATAGACAAGCACATAGAACATGTTACAAAGATCAACATCCCGTTTGCTTGTGGCAAACAACTCGAAGAAGTTGTTGGCGCTCACAAAGCCGAACATTCAATCCTTATCCACAGCCGCCAACAGATCTCGCTCATTGCTTGCCGCCCCAGCTAGAGACGCACACAGTAGCATGCTAAGACAGGACAGAAATCTTTTCACCTCCCCCAGTACTGGTCTCAACGGGTTCAGGTCATTTCACACCTCAACGCCCAAACTTGTTGAGTTACGTATGAACAAAGACCAGCAGGAGGAACCAGCATTAAAAAAGTACGCTACCGACTTAACCGAGCTGGCAAAAGATGGGAAATTAGACCCTGTCATTGGCAGAGACGAGGAAATCAAGAGAACAATCCAGATATTGTCAAGACGTACGAAAAACAACCCAGTCCTAATAGGTAACGCAGGTACAGGTAAGACTGCGATCTTGGAAGGTTTGGTGCAGAGAATCATCAAGGGAGAGGTACCTGAAAGTATGAAGGACAAGAAAGTTATTGCATTGGACCTTGGCAGTTTGATATCGGGCGCCAAGTATAGAGGTGAGTTTGAAGAGAGATTAAAGGCTGTCTTGAGCGAGTTGAATGAAACGACAATTTTGTTCATCGATGAGTTGCATATCTTGTTAGGCTTGGGTAAGTCTGAGGGCTCGATCGACGCCTCTAACCTGTTAAAGCCTGCCTTGGCAAGAGGCCAGCTACAATGTTGTGGTGCCACCACCATTGACGAATATAAAAAGTACATTGAGAAGGATGTTGCCTTAGCCAGAAGATTCCAGCCAATTTTAGTGAACGAACCAACGGTGGAGGATGCCATCTCAATCTTGATAGGTTTGAAGGAAAAATACGAGGTCCATCATGGTGTCAGAATCACTGACTCTGCCTTGGTGACGGCTGCAGTCTACTCCAACAGATACATCACCGACAGATTCTTGCCGGATAAGGCCATTGATTTGGTCGATGAAGCCTGTTCTGCATTGAGATTGCAGCACGAATCCAAGCCAGATGCAATCCAGGAGTTGGACAGATCAATTATGACGATTCAAATCGAATTGGAGAGTTTGAGAAAGGAAACCGACGAAATCTCCGGGGAGCGCAGGAAGAAGCTAGAAGACACTTTGAAAATCAAGCAAGACGAATTGGAAAGATTGACCAAGATCTGGGAAGACCAAAAGAAGGAGTTGGACAGAATCAAGCAGTTGAAGTTGGAAATCGAGCAGTCCAAGAACAACTTGGAAGTCATGAGACGTGAAAACAACTTCGGTGAGGCCTCCAGATTACAGTACGATACTATTCCATCCTTGGAGAGCAAATTGAACGACCTGATTAAGAAACAGGAAGAAAATGCGCAGAGCGACGACGATCCGGTGGCAAACAAGTCTATGCTACACGAATCCGTCAGCTCGGACGACATCGCCAGAGTCATCTCCAAAGCCACCGGTATCCCTGTTCAGAATATGATGCGTGGTGAGAAGGACAAGTTGTTGTACATGGAACAGGCATTGAAAGGTCGGGTTGTTGGCCAAGATGACGCTATTGAGTCCATCTCGAATGCAATCAGATTACAAAGAGCAGGCTTGACCGACGAAAAGAGACCTATTGCTTCGTTCATGTTTTTGGGCCCAACCGGTACAGGTAAGACGGAATTGACCAAAGCCGTTGCTGACTTCTTGTTTGACAACGAGAACTCGATCATCAGATTCGACATGTCTGAGTTCCAGGAAAAGCATTCCATCATGAGATTGATCGGTGCTCCACCATCATATGTCGGATATGAAGAAGGTGGTGAGTTGACCGAACAAGTGAGAAGAAAGCCATACTCGGTTGTATTATTCGACGAGTTCGAGAAGGCACACAAGGATGTCTCGAAGTTGTTGTTGCAAGTTTTGGACGAGGGTAAGTTGACCGACTCCCAAGGTAACAAGATCGATTTCAGAAACACCTTGATTATCATGACTTCCAACATCGGTCAAGACTTGATGTTGCAGGACAAGCCTGACAAGACAGAAGTTCTGGACGTGATGAAGTCATACTACTCGCCAGAGTTCATTAACAGAATCGACGAGGTGGTTGTGTTCAACAAGTTGTCGAGGGAGGCTTTGAGAAACATTGTCGATTTGAGAATCGACGAGTTGCAGAACAGATTGGTTGACCGCCGTATAGAGTTGAGCTTGACCGACGAAGCCAAGGACTGGTTGACGAAGAATGGTTACGAGCCAAGATACGGTGCCAGACCTTTGAATAGATTGATCAAGAGAACGATCTTGAACCCTATGAGTAGACTCATGTTGAAGGGTGAGGTCAAGACCGGCGACAAGGTCGACATCACTGTCGATCAAGCCAAGGACGACTTGCTGATCAAGGCAATCCATGTAGATAACACTACTGCTTCTGCTGCTCCTACGGACGAACAGTGAGGCAACACACTTGTATATGGTTATTTTTGTGTATAGTTTTTACGGTATAATTTACAATTTACGACATGAATGGAAAATAAAGTTTAAATTTTGGATCGGGAAATGTGTCAGTTATTTTGTATGTATCGTCTGTGCTCCTTAAAGAAGTTTAGCAAAGGAGCTCTGAGCTTGACTCAGAAAACATATCATCATACAAATCCTCTGGATCCTTGGGAGAAAGACGTTCTTAAAAGAAAAAATTTGGCAAATGTTTAGTGTCACACCTTTGACAGTGATCTACTAGGAGATGAAAAAAGGGGGGACGTCCATGCTGCAAGTGAGCTCCATTGGGTTATCGTCGACACTTGCGTGCCAACGACAATCATCATATCCATCGTTAGCGCCACATGGCGCTTTGCAGAATACACCCATTCGAAGAAAGAGTGATTTCAAGCAAGGGGGCATGCACCGAGGTAGCAATGTCCCCCGACAGACCAACAGAACGGTGTCGACGGTGAACACGGTACAACATAGTCCCACAGTCCATATTTCCTGCCAGAGACGGCCGCCAACAGTCCAACTAAATGCAAGGGCCCAAGTATGGGGCAGCCGCAACAGTCGCCATGCTAGCAGGAACAGACTATGTGTGAGACCTAAGAGGTTCCCGTGCTGGGGTCAACGGGTTGCTGTATGGAAATGGATTTGTGGTGATCCATCTGACGTTGCCGCCTGAAAGAACGTGCCGGAGACTTTCCCCAAGACCATAACTGTGGGCGTAAGCCCCTTGTGTGTGTCTCGACAGATGATTCTTGCAACATGGACGTGACGAAAGGAATACAGCAGCGCCTGAGCTCGACAGGAAGAGGAATACACAGGAAGAAGCAGAGGAGGAAAACAGGTGAAGAGAAGAGAGGCAGGCAGAGAGGAAACCCGTCCGCGGAGAGCGGCGAGCGTGGAGAAAAAGCAGGGAGACGCAGTTTTGAGGGTTTTGTGACATCGTCTGGCAAGGGTTTAGCCGGTCTGGTGGTGCAGCTCTGCTTCAAGAACGGGAACGGACCAGCAGAGGAATACTGAAGAGCACACGGAGGATAATGAGCGGCGGACTAGACTACAACACTTTGCTGCAGGTGCTCAATGCTGCGTCATCGCCGCTGAGAGGGCCCGAGCAGCAGAACGCAGAGTCGCAACTCAAGGTCTGGGAAGCAGAGAAAGGGTTCCACTACCTGCTCCAGAGTATCTACATCAACACACAGCTCAGCCTGCAAGTCCGATGGTTGGCGGTGATTTGCTTGAAGAACGGTGTCGAGCGGTTCTGGCGTCCGACGAGAATCAACGCGATAACGAAGGAGGAGAAGCTGGAGATCCGGAAGAGACTTTTTAGCACCCTTGGAGAGTCGAACAACCAGTTGGCGATCCAGAATGCACACCTGATCTCGAAGATCTCGAGGCTGGACTTCCCCGCGGAGTGGTCGACGTTGTTCGAAGACATCATTCAGATCCTGGAGTCGTGTTCGGCTAACATGAACGACCCGACAACGATAGTTAAATTGAACAACCTCATGATCATCTCGAACCAGGTGTTGAAGATCTTGGCATCGGTGAGGATCGGGAAGGCCCGAATGACGATGCAGGCCAAGGCCCCTCTTTTGTTCCCGCACCTTGTCAAGTTCTACACGCTATTCTTCGACAGGTGGTTGGCAGACAACAATTTCGACGCTACCATCATGGAGGTAGGGTACATGTTTTTGAAGAACATTAGGCGCTTGGTGGTTGATGGATACGAGTACCAGAACAGAGACAAGTACGTGCAAGAGTTCGTGGAGTTGTCGATCCAGCAGTTTCAAAGATTGTTGTTACTGCATGAGTCTAATAGGTTAGAGCTACTCGAAAGATACATCAAATGCTTTGTCAAGCTGTACTTCAACTTGGTCCGTGACAGAACGTGCTCCTTCATCCTTTTTTCCTGTAGCAAGAATATCCTTTTGACATTGCTATCGCTATTGCAGCAGAAGGCCTCGTTGATATACAACTTGGAAATCGAGGCGGACGACTCGGACTTCTGGGAAAAAATAGCAATCAAGTCATTCATTATCATGAAAACAATCACAAATTACGTATTCAAAGAAAACAGAACTAACATCGTCAAGCAGAAACACGACAGGCTAGAAATCGAGCAGTCGATTGAATTACTGAAGACCAGCTTCTTCAGTTTAGACCTGGTCGAAAACCTCATAAATCTTATAACCAACTGGTACCTCAAGCTCAGGCCGGTTGATCTAGAAAACTGGGAAAACGAGCCCGAAGATTGGTTTAATGAGGAGGCCTCGTTGGACTGGGAGTTCCAGATCAGAAAGTGTGCAGAGAATTACTTCCAGGACTTGTCAATCCATTTCAATGAGTTCATTTCACAGTTCATAATGAACAAAATCGAAAACTTGAATAATGGGCAGTTGGATTCAATTACCAAAGATTCGATTCTTTCCATCTTCCAGTTAAGTTCGAATTCCATATCCAAGAGTTGCAATTTTAACCAGTTATTGATAGAATATTTCATTCCACAGGCCTTGTCTACTGATAGTAGTCTCAATTCAAGACTCATAAAACGTAGAGTCTGCTTGATTATAAATGAATGGTTAGACGTAAAAATCGAACCCAACATCCGGATCGAAATATACAAGTTTCTTTTCACTTTAGTTTCCGACCCGGAAAATGACAAAGTTGTGAAATTGACGTCTATCCAGACACTCAAATATATGCTTGATGATTGGGAGTTCAGGAAGGCTGATTTCCAGCCTTTCATCGACGAGAATGTGAAATGTCTATTGTTGGTGTTGGATTCTTTGGAGACGATCGAGTCCAAAATTTTCACTTTAAATACCATGTCGCTTTTACTTGAAAGGACCAACCCGTTGATCGATGAGAAGGTTCTCATTGAAATTGTCACCATAGTGCCAATCTTGTGGCAGAAGTCGAACAATGCGAACGAGATGATCATCAAGAATTCCTTGTTGCGAATTTTGAAGGACTTGATCATGTCGTTGAACGAAAACAGCAATCTTATCCATGATATAGTCGTCCCGCTAATTCCGATATGCTGCAACTCCAAATCTGAGTATTACAGTCTATTGTGCGAAGACGGTCTGGAATTGTGGTCCAGTATCATGAAAACGATACCTTCCAAAGAAGTATCGGCAACGTCAAAGCTTTTTGACACTGCCTTGCTTGAGATCCTAGTCAATTGTTTGATCAACTGGACAGAAATCTTGCCTCTTATATTGGGCATCATCAGATCATACTTTTTGATCTCGGCAGACATCTTCAACAACGAGGCAGGATTCAAGATCTTTGAAGTTTTGAAGGGCTATCTCAAGACAATGAGAGACGACAGCGTCTTTTTGACCAGTTCCATTTTGGAAATAGCCATATTGGAGAAAAATGCTAGCAACAAAGACTTCTTCTACTCGAACCTCATCAAGAGCGGCCTCTTCGCCGAAGTCATTGAGTACCTAATCAGGGATACTGACAGTCCTTATTGTGAAATCAAGGTGTCGTTGCCCCTATTGCGTATGATAATCGACAGACCCATCTTGGTGATCTCCAACGTGGGCAACGCCTTAGTGTTGAACAGGTTGCTTAGAAACCTCTGCAAGTTTGCGAAGAACTCGTTTGACCCAAAAGTGAGAAAGCTCTTCTTGCTTGGACTATTATCGCTTTACCAGGTGGAAGGTTTGCAGAAGGAGTCATTGGTGATCATTCCTCCAAACAAGATCGACGATTTGGACGAACTCGACTACGAGTTGGAGAAGCTCGCTAGGGAGACGGGTGTCTCTGCCGTATTGGTCCTCTACTTCAAGAGGATTGTAGACCTCAGTCTCAGATTTGTCGAGGAGATCAGAGAGCTCCCCTCGGGCGATCTCAAGGCATATCACAAGCAGACGTCGTACGACGAAACTGACCTTCAACCGTACGAGCCCGAGCACGCCGAAGACGCCGAAGAACACAACCAGGAGGAGTATGCTCTGGAGATTGCTGTCCCGCCCACAGCAGAGAGGCTGCGTTACACGCAACTCTTGCAGAACTTCGACCCCGTCCGCAGGGTCTTCTTCAGGGATGCCCTTAGGGGGACTGTCGAGAGGGTCTACGGGCACATTGGAGGGTCCCTCCCTCCGGAGCTTGTCGAAGAGCTGAAGCACGTCTGCGCCTAGGGTCTGTCTATAGAAGTAGAAGTAGGTAGGTAAGTAAGTGTATAACACTGAGTAATACTGACGATGCATTGCTTTATCGAGAGTCTCCCCGTGGAGATCGTGGTTCTTATTCTGCAGCAGCTCTGCAACAAAGATGTGGTGTCCTTCTTGACGGCGTTCACAGACATTGTCGAGAGGAACCCGTTGCTGAAGGAGTATGTCTGCCACAAGGTGACCCTCCACCTTTCTCTGACAAGGTCCGGAGTCGGCGTGGTGGCGAGAGATGGATTGGAGCTGGCGTCCCCGCAAGATTGGGGCCTGTTCCGGTCGATGAACGTGGGCATGGAACGGGCAAAGGTGCAATGCTACCTTGGGATGGACCAGATCGGCCGACTGGAGAGATTACAGCGAGTCCGTATTGTCCATCACGATGGAGAGCTTCTTTCAACCCTGTTGGATGTGTTGCCCGTGGGTGTCGTTGTGCTAGAGGTCATATTGGACGGTGCTGTGAAGGGGAAGTGGAAGAAGGATAACGCTGCCGCTGTCTACGACGACTGGCGGCTCGGCAAGAAGGAGAGGGCGTTGAAGATGGTCACGGTGGTGAACACGTCTAAGTGGAACCAGAAAATGGTGAAGGGGATATCGACACGAATGCTTAAGAGAGACGTGTCGGGTCCGGCCCACATCACGGACACAGCGATTCTCCGGAGTTCATACGGGACGTACGACATGGGGCCGAACCAGTTGCATCACTTGGGTCTTTCTCTCGGGAGGTTTCTTTATGAGAGCCGGGGCAGTGTGCAGAATATTGGGGTGTTTGGCATCGACGCCATCTGGTTGATGGACAAGACGGGCTGGGATTTCCCCGAGCTCCGGCTCGTGAAGGTTGGCGGGGAGTCGATGGCCCGGACCGTGATCTGGGCGCCGAACTTGCTCCAGAAGAACCAGGAGAAGAAGGAATTTGCCGGCGGGCAGTTTGTCCGGCCGATGGTGGTGGTGTTCAGCAAGATGTTGAACCAGCAGTGCAAGGTTGTGCTCAACGGGAACCGGTACGTGCTCGTCGGTGGGAGCGGCGTTGAGCTGTTTAGAGAATATACGTATCTATAGTCTTGAATTAGAAAGTGAAAAGAGGGGAAGCCGATGATAAGACGCACCGGTCAGAGGTTTTCGTAGCTGTTGTCGTTGTCGAGCTGGGTGTCCAAGAGCGTGTTAGAGTGCTCATCGTACTCCAAGACCTCGACGTGGTCCTTGAGGATGTCTGAGTCGTTCAACGCCGTGAGGAGCTCGGGCCGTTTCGACTTAAGGAGCTCGTGTTTCGCCTCCTGGTACGTGCACCACCTGCGCAGTCTGTTGGATGCCTCGGGCCAGTCAGTATCGAGCTCAACGAGCTTCATCTGGTAGAAGTGGAACTCACAGAGCGGGATCTTCTCCATCTGCGCCCTGTCTGCGGGGTCTCTGGCGTCCTCCACTACGGGGAGCTTCTTCGTGACGGCGCCGACGGCGCCAGCCTCCTCCCAAGTCTCCCGAAGCGCCGTGATGGCAAAGTTCTCCTTCTCGTCGTACTCGATGCCGCCCTTGGGCAAGATCCAGCGGTCCCTATGTTTCGACGACGAGATCATAAGCACCTTGTCGAGGGCGTCGTCGAGCACAATGCCGCCGGCGACCAGTCGGGCGTGATTGCGGGCGTTGTACATCTGCTCCGCCCGGCCCTCTCTCGGCTCCGCCGTCTTCGTGACGTCAAGGGTCGACAGTTTGTTGTCGTGTGTGCTGGAATGCGTCGCTTCCGGGTCAATGAGGTACCTCGACATTTCTTGCTGTGTTGTCGTTGCTCTTAGTGTTTCTATCTGTGTCCATGAGCCCTTCGGTGGCGGTGGCGCCACCGTCTAAAGCAGCCGCCTGGCCTGGCCTGGCCAGGTTCGGTCTGGCCGACCCGATTCGGTTTGGCTCACGGAAAAAAAGCGAAATTCATGTTGCTTTTACAATATGTGGTATTTTATGGTATGGTCATGATATAGAAGATATAGAAGGTACACGGTCACGGGTCTCTGCCTGTTCTGCGGCCGGAGGACATGCCGACGCCCGGGACGGGGAGGGTGAGGGGCGGGTCCGAGAGTACGTAGCCGGAAGAGAGGGGCGCAGTCCAGTCGACGGGAACGTAAGTCTCTGTGATGGCCGTATCATAGACGTATGTGCGTTCGTTGGGCAGCGGGAGGGCTGCTCCGGGCTGTTGGGAACCCGCTTCTGCTGTACGGGTGTCCTCTGTGAGCTCGGGCACAATCTCTCTTCGGCAAAGCGGGCAGGAGACGTTGCTCTGGAGCCACTCGACGATGCAGGGTCTGCCGAAGATGTGGTTGCACTGCGGGAGTTTGACAGCAAAGTGGACGTCATCGGCAGTAGCGGAGGCAGTAGTAGAGGCAGGTGTTTCTGTAGTTGTCGCTGGTTCTGTGGATGAGGCGGCCTCTGCGTCGAGTCCGAGGTCTGGTTCCGCTGCCAAAGAGTACGTATGCTGGTACGTAGCCGTCTCGATCGCCGGGAAGGAGATCGACGGGTCGGAGAAATTGTAGCCCTTCCACGGCCCGTCGAGGACCTCGTCTGCGGTGGAGGGCTGCTGTGTCAAGGGGACAGCGGAGGCCTCAGCAGAGGTCTCAGCGGAGGTTTCCACTGGCGCATCAGCGGATGCGTCAGCTTCGTACTCCACGTAGGGCTCGTAGCAGATGGGGCAGTTCGACGAGCGGGCCTCTGGCGGGATCTCGTCAAGCTGGAGCGGCGTCAGGGCGTCCAACGCCCGCTGGGTTGCTCTGCGGTGGCTGGCGTGAGGATCTGTGACGGCCGTGTTGAGCGACTGGACAATGTTATTGATGATGGCGGCGATGTCTGGGCCCTGGCCGGCTGCAGCACCGCCCTGGATGGCGCTGGCTATCGTGTCGCCGAGCGAGGTGAACTGGATCGAGCCCGGTGCCAGTGTCGTGGGATTGGCGGCTCCGTCCGTCTGCGGGGCGCCGCTCCCACCGGTGAGAAGGTCGTTGAGCGAGAAAGAAAAGACTCCGCCAGCGATGCCGTTGTTGCGCAACGTGTTGTTGATTCTCTCGCCATTCATTGCTGTGTGGTGCTGACTGTTGTGCACTGTCCTTCGTCCATGTCATCCTCTTTGCCTTCTTCTCCGTCAGCCGACTGAGCTTTTTGAGTTCTTTCATGAATTTGACGGCGGCGGTGCACGGGCGCGTGTCCCGATTAGGCAACTTGGATGTGTTGAAGATGCTACGGGCTGCAATTACATACTATTAAAATTACTGTTGGAGGAGAAATAGATAGGTGGCAGGGGGTAGGAGTAGAAGTGGTGGTTGTGGCGATATAGAGCTGGATGGGGGGTGGCGGGAGGCGGGGACCAAGGCCGCTAGAGGTACTGGCTGCGGATCTGGTTGGCCATGTTGCGCTCGTTGAGGGGCAAGATGGCGATCTGGTCCGGCGACAGCTGGAGCACCTGGAAGATGAGGCTGGCCTCGTGGCCGTTCAGCTGGAGGAGCTTGGCGACGGTGTGCTGCGGAAGCGTGAGCCACTCCTGCGGTATGTTTGCACCGACGAGTGGCAGGGCTGCGGCGGCAGCGGCAGCGGCATTGGCGGAGGAGGATGGAGGAAGAGGGGCTGCAGCAGCAGCTGCTGCCGAAGCGTTGTGTATAGAAGAGTTTGCAGCCGGTGCTGCTGCCGTGGAGGCTGTAGTGGAGGAAGCGCCGTTCGGTATGCTGTTTGCCTGGGAGATGACCTCCAGGTCCACCACGCCCATTAGCAGCAGAGCCTGTGCAGCTGCCACGGCGAGCTTTGGGTTCTCGTTGAGGATGGCTGCGGCGTCGGCGTAGGTGTTGGCGGACGGCTGCGGGGTGGAGAGGACGAGCTTGAGCTTGGCGAGCAACTCGACGAGGACGCCGGGCGGGATCGTCGAGAGGGTCTTGGAGACCGGGTCTGGGATCGTTGGGGACGGTGGTGAGGAGCTGTTGGCGGAGGCAGATCGCTGTTGCTGCTGTCCTTTCAGGGCTGTCTGCATCGATGGGGTTGGCTGTGGGAGGTAGCTGGACGAGTTGAGCAAGCGGGACGCTCCGCCGAGGCCCTGTGCCATGCCGACGGGCTTGGTGGCAAAGTTGTTGTTGCTGCCAAGGCCGTTCATGTAGTTGAGGCCGGGCATATTAGAGCCTCCGATGCCGCCCATGGCGTTCACGCTGCCCATGCCCATGTTGAGCGGGTGCATGTTGTTCATGCCCATGTTGAGGGAGTGCATGCCGTTGATGCTGCCCATGCCGGCGGCCATACCATTCATGGCCATACTGCCCGCGGTGCTGACTGGGTTGTTGAGGGGGTTATTAGTGGAGGAGGGGTTATTAGATGTGAGATTAGCATTAGTGGTATTGGAGGAGTTGTTAGTGTTGCTGTTGCTGTTGCTGTTACTGTTGCTGTTGCTGTTGCTGTTGCTGTTGCTGTTGCTGTTAGTGGAGGTGGCGTCGTTCTTAGCGTTGAACTGCGTTATCAGAGAGGCGATCTGGTGAAGATCCATGCCGTTGGCCAACATCTGGCTCATCATGGTTCTTATATCTGTGTTGTTAAGGACGGACTGTTTCAACGAGCGGACGTCCTCGTCCAACTCCATGTCTTGGTCCTTCGTCGAGATGACGGTGCCGTCGGAGACGACGGCGTCATCATGCTCGTCGATCCCAAGCCCGGGGACGTTCTCCTTCATTTCCGGCGGCAGCATGACGTTCGCCGGCAGCAGGAGCCGGTTGAGCCGCAACACAGGCTTGCTCAGGTGCACCGAGTTCCGGAGTCCTTCCTTCGAAAGCTCGATCCGGAGCTTCTTGCGGCCCTCAATCTTGAGCTTCGACAACGTCGTCAAGGCATTCAATGCATCCAGTGGCGAGAGGTACTCCACGAAGCAGAAGCCCTTGTTCTTTGACGCGTTGTCCATCATGCACCGGACGTCGACAATGGGGCCCGATCCGCAGACCACGGCCTTGATCACCTCCACGTCCCAGTTGTACGGGATCGCCCCGACGTAGAGCACACACGACGAGTTTGACATCGCTGTTCTTCGCTTTCTATGGTTGATTCGGCGTCCAGGTGGCTTTCTTCTGCTCCTTTGCCTCTCTTTGTCTCTTCCTTCGTCATCTGTCTCCCGATAAAAGACGAAAAAAAGGTGAAAATTTTTTTGGCTGAAAATTTTTCCTTTTTTCCCGATTTTCGCATTTCGGCGCTTTTTCCGTGGAGAAGGTGAAGTTGCTTGGGACGACAAGAGACAGGAGGTTGATGGAAGTGGGGGCTTCTTCGACGACAACCAGAGAGCCACGATGAACAGCAGCGAGATCCGGACAGCAGTGGGCGCCCTGGACAGGGCCCGGACGGCGCACGACACGCCGGCGCTCCGGGACATACTGGTGCAGCTCGACAGCGGCCTTGTTGCCACAGAGAGCCTCTTGCGGGAGACGAAGGTCGGGGTGCACGTGAACAAGCTCCGGACGTACGAGGATGCGGAGGTCGCCGGGCTGGTGAAGAAGATTATCAAGAAGTGGAAGGACCAGGTGTCTGCGGACAAGAAGAAGCGGAAGCCGGCGGTCAAGAAGGAGCCGGCACAGGAGAAGGAGGAGAAGACGACGGGAGTTGACGACGGCGGGCAGGCAGCGGCGTCGAAGGCGAAGACGGCGGCGGCAGCCGTGTCGAAGACGGACGCTGCTGCAGTCTCTGGCGTGGTGAAGGGTCCACGGACACCGCTCACGGACGGCATCAACATCGACACGTACCCGGACTCGACGAGAAACAGGTCGATCTCGGCCCTCTACACGGCCGTCGCCATCGACACTGCCGCCGCCGCCGAGCGCATTCTTGAGACATGCACAGCCATCGAGGCGGCGATCTTCGTCCAGAACAAGGACAAGGTGAACGACGCTTACCGCAACAAGCTCCGCTCGCTCATCCTCAACATGAAGAACAAGAACAACCCGCAGCTGAGGGCAAACGTGCTCGATGGCACGATCCCGCCAGCAAAGCTCACGACGATGTCCAGCGCCGAGCTGGCACCAGAGTCACTCAAGAAGGAGCTCGAGCAGCTGCACCAGAAGAACCTCTTCGACGCCCAGGGCGCCGTCGAGAAGCGGGCGGTGACCGACCGTTTTGTCTGCGGCAAGTGCAAGCAGAGACAGGTCTCGTACTACCAGATGCAGACCCGGTCTGCGGACGAGCCCTTGACGACGTTCTGCACCTGCGAGAAGTGTGGCAACCGGTGGAAATTCTGCTGACCGGTCTGCCGTTGTATAGTACCTGTGTATCACCGACTCCTCTACGCAACCCATCGCCAGAGACCCAGAGCCACATGGTTAAAGCCAGAGATGGCGTCTCGTCGTTGATCCACTCGGTTTCCCAAAACGGAAGTGTTGATCTTTCTCGGCGGTGTTCCGCCGAAGACTGTCACACATCTTCGGTCCCTCAGAGCTCTGCCCCTATTTCCGGCGTGTTTCCTGTCCTCCTCCTCCTCCTCCTCCTTCTCTACATTGGCATTGCCGCCACCACCACCAGCCATGAGACCGCTATCTGCATATGAGGCCGTCATCGCCTCCCGGGCAGAGCACGACATCTACTACTCCTTCTGCGTCGCCGCAGACTACACCACCCCGCTCACGAAGGACTCCATTCTGGCCGCCCTGGCCGTGCTGTGCCGCAGGTTCCCGAACTTCTCCCTTCAGGTCGACACGGCCACGGTGCCACCACAGTGCATATGCATGCCCAAATGGGATCTGAACAAACAGCCCGGACTCCTTGACGTTTTCTCTGGCGCCGACGACGATGTGACTCACCCAAACACTGTCGAGGCCATTTTGAAGCACTACAACGACGTTCCGGTCTTCAGCTACGCGGACAAGGACACGCCGCTGTGGAAGGTTGCGCTGCTTGAGAAGACCAACACGCTCTTCTTCGTCACCGACCACGTCTACTTCGACGGCACTGCTGCGAAGAACTTCCACGTGCTCTTCGACGAAGCACTCACGCAGACGCAGAAGCCCGGCGCTGGCGCTGAGCACTCGTTTCTTGTCGACACCAGCACCTTCGACACGTACCCGGACCCGACCGTGCTCATGAACTTTGATCCTTCCCCGAAGACTGCTTCTGACTCTACCCCGGACGCTCCGACGCTGTTCCCTGCCTTGGACGTAGAGATCGCCGCAGCAAAGCCTCTACCAGTGCACAACTCCACCATCATCCACCTCTCCGCCGAGGACTCGCAGGCACTGGTCAACAGGGCCCGGGCGAACAATACAAAGCTCACGGCCCTTTTGTACGCCGTCGCAGCCAAATCCGTCGTCCCCTTGGTTGACAAGGCTGTATTGGCTTCCTCGGGCGCCAGACTGAAGGCCATGATCCCGATCAACACGAGACCCTTCGTCACCTCTCTGCCGCAGAATTCGGACCTGCTCCAGTTTGGACTCATGTTCGGCAAGTACTTTGCCATCGAGGACCCTGATACCGTTCTCGAGAGCACGCTCGAAAAGCTTTCGGCAAGCTTCCAGAGCCGGTTGCAGGCGAATATCCCGCATGCAGCAGACGGCTACGAGGTGTTTGAGGCGGAGGCCAGGAAGAACTTCCAGATTGTGGACGAGTCCATGGCTTCGCTTTACGAGAGGAACCTCTCTCCAAAGACAACGCTGGCGATGTCAAACCTCGGTGTGTTGAAGAGTGCTTCGGGCCGCGTCGGCAAGGTGTACTTTGACCAGCCGATGGTGGACGCCTGCTTTGGTGTCCATTTCTGCTCCAGCTCTGAGGCCGGACTCTCCATCAACCTCAACTCGCATAGGGCAGTCCCGAAGGACGTTTATTTACAGTTTGTACACAACGTCAGGTCGTATATAGCCTCTCTTGTTCTATAGACTTTCGTTAAGGTACTTCCCCTGCTCACACATCTGCTCGAGGATGTCTTGCACCTTGCCAACGACGACGTCATCCAAAACTTCCCGCTCGGCGGGGGAGAACTTGGACAACACGTAGTTGGCGACGACGCCGGGGGTGTTCTTGTCGCCGGCGTAGTTGCGGCCGATGCCGATCTGCAGACCCGTGTACTCCTTGCCGATACGAGAGCTGCTCTGAATGGACCTGAGGCCGTTGTGTCCCCTGTGGGAGGAGTTGCGTTTGCGGATCTTCACTGTGCCTAGGTCGACGTCGAGCTCGTCAAAGAGGATGACGACGGGGGTAGGAGTTTCCGGGTCCTGTCTGCAGAAGGCCTCGTAAAAGGGCGACACGCCCTTCCCGGCGAGGTTCATGTAGCCGGGCACTCTGTAGAACCAGATGTCGCAGCTGTTGGCGGCACCCCGGTGGTGCAGTACATGGCTTTCGAACCGGCCGACCCGTTCTGGCTGGCAGCGGTAGCGGGAGACGAGTTTCTCGGCCACGTAGTGACCGACGGAGTGGCGGGTCCCGTCGTACTCCCTGGGATTCCCCAGCGAGAGCACCAGCAGTCTCTGCGGCGGCGTCCTGATCGGCGGCATGTCTGTGGCCTAGTACTCATTCCAAGACTGTATGTAGCCCTCAAGTTGGACCCGAAGACCCGAATAACTCGAGGGTGGGAAAAACTCGACTTTTCAGGCCGCTTTTTCCTCGCTTCGCCTCTTTTGCTCTTATCTAGATCTCTCGTTGATGCTTGGCCTCTGGACTTCTTCTCGACGACTTTTCTTGTCTTTGGCTCCATCCAGCAAAGATGGTGAACCCGCTGGCGCAGATCAAGCTGTTTGCGGACGAGCTCGGGAAGGACGTCGTCAGCGACCCGGCCCGGCTCAACGTTGTTGAGGCTCTTCTTGTGAAGTTCCTGTTTGCCTTTGTGCTTGTGTTCTGCGTGTATGTGTACCTCGACAAGACGAGCGTGCTGAACGGACAAACGCCGGAGGAGAACCAGCGGCTGTACAAGATGGACTACAAGAAGCAGCTGGAAGAGGAGGCGGAGAAGGAGCGGGCGGAGGACAGGGCAAAGGAGGCAGGGAAGAGCAGCGGTGTTGGCGGCAAGAGTGGCAATGCCAAGTCGAGAAAGACATAGGTGTGGATGGATAAATAGATAAAGATAAGCTAGGATAGGATATTCTTCGATAGAGTACACAGAGCAATAAAAATAATGTGAGAATAACAGCGCCGGACGATGAAGGCGGACGGAGAGAGTAAATAGACTAAAACTAAAACTAAAACTAAAAGTGGATGAAAAGAGTAAAAAAATAATTGTTACAATCGGTGCATCAAGCAACGACTTGGTGGTCGACAGGGACGGTGTCGTCGTGATGGGCCCACTCCTGCTCGGCGTCGTCGCCCTCGACAACCTCGCCCTCACCCTCGACAATGCCCTCCGGGACGGTGTAAACGTCCTCAATGCCCTGGTGGATCGACAACAAAGGCTCCTTCAAGTAGGAGTTGTCCAAGGTCCATGCGCTCAAGGCGTTTTCACAGTCAATGATAATCTGTTTGGAAGCTTCGTAACCGTCGTAGGCTGGTCTGGTTTCACCAGGGGTGACTGGAGAATCGTCCAATAATTCCAAGAGGGCCTTACCGTAACCAGCAATGAGGGCCATCTTCTCGCTCAACTCCCTCAAGGAGTCAAACTGGTAGTTGAAGGCCGCCTTCAATTTTTCTCTCGTGATGTTGGACAATTGTGCCTCGGCAACCAAGGATTCGGCCTCGGCCCTCACCAATTCCTGCTCGAGAACGGCGATTTTAGGCGATTGAGGGTCCTTGTACTTGAGGTGGGCGATTTCGTCCGTGATCTTGATCTTGCGGTCTCTGGAAGGCTGGACAGAGCCTTCGATGTTTCTCACAGACTTGAGTGTGATTCTGTACAAGTCGTACTTGTCAATGAACTGGTCCTCCAACTCACCAATTTCGTAGAGCAACACGCCGATCTTGTCTGTCACGTCGGACACGTCGTCGTCGTTGTCTGCACCCCAGATGGACAACTGCTTCGCCACCATCTTTCTCTCATTCGACACGCCCTCGAGCGAACGCTCCAGCGACTTCTCAATCTTGATCAACTGCGACAACTTTCTCGACATCTCCGGGCCAAACGAGCCTGCAGCCTGCTTTCTGAACGAGTCCGCAATCGACGTCGTGCCAAAGAACTTGCCCTTCGTCGACGAAGGAGGAGGAGGCGGGGTGGCCAATTGGGCCGCCGTAGGCGCCCGGGCCGATCTCATTGAGTATGTCCTGTGCATGCTTCTTGTATACTGGTGTGCTACAAAGGTCAATGGCCTATGGCAAGAGAGAAGAAGAGCACAGCAGGAGCAGCAACAGGAGCAGGAACAAGAACAGCTGAGCTTTTCTCTCCCT
>JAKUBB010000050.1:0-88615 GCA_030563085.1 Pichia sp. NRRL Y-27259
AAGGAAATGGATGGAGTTGCTCTGTAAGAGATCTAGCAACATCCTTTGGTCGCACTCTGTTAGGAACAATCACCACTTTAACGAGTAGACGGATGCCAAAGAGCAACGTTCCTGCTTCGGCTGGAAAGAAACACCCGAAGGTTGAAAAAACAGCTGCCCCACTTGTACACAAGATGGCTATCGGTGGACCGCAGCCCCATCACAAAGCCATCTGCAATCGAAAATATGGTTTCCAATCCCTCGGAACACATTGTTTACGCTACATATCGCCAAGGGCCAAAAAAATCATTGATTCGCAGAAAGAGGGGTCTTCGGAGCAAAAAGTTTTCCATGTGGCTGCCTTTGACCTCGACGATACTCTCATCAAGACGAAAACAGGAATGAAGTTCTCCCGCTCGGCTGACGATTGGAAGTGGTGGAATGAGAACGTGCCGGAGAAAGTCGTCAACTGGCTCGAACAACCTATCCCTGCCGACACACCGGACAACACCTCCAAGGTGGTGGTTGTTTTTACCAATCAGGGTAGCGTAGTCAACACCGCCAAGCCCACCACGCCGTCCAAGTCTCTGGACACACTCATTGAGAAGCTAAACCAGATAGCCAATTCTCCTGCACTGGCTGGTGTTCCACTTCTGGCCTACGCTGCCACGAGGAAAGGTGCTGCCGACAAAAAGGCCGGTCTCGGAAGCCCGCCAGAACTGCACGATGAATTCCGCAAACCTAACTCTGGCATGTGGAAGCAGTTGCAGCATGATCTGGCACCAGGTACCCCGGCTCTGGATGTGAGCTTTTTCGTTGGAGATGCTGCTGGCAGGAAGAAGGACTTCAGTGACTCCGATGTAGAATTTGCACGTGCGCTCGGCTTGCGCCACATTGTCCCGGAGGACTTTTTCACATAGGAATGTGATATGTAATTTCAGAGGGGACCTATGACGAGGATTAAAAGAGTTCGTAGCCCTTCCCCCTTGCTCTAGTTCTTGTTCTTCTTTGCTGTACAGCAATTAGAGTATCAGCCATTGGCTAGGTTCGCCAACGACGATTTTCAGATTAAGAAGGAAAGTCATGTCCCTCCCACACACGTTCAACGAAAAGGTTCCACTCGCAATTATTGGTGGAACTGGTTTGTACAAACTCGATTCTTTAGTTCCGGTGGCAAAAGTAACGGTTTCAACACCATGGGGCCATCCATCTTCCCCAATAACGATCTCCAAGACGGCTTCGGGGATGCCAATTGCTTTCCTTGCAAGACACGGTCAAACCCACAACTTGTTACCTTCCGATGTTCCATCACAGGCGAACATTGCAGCCTTGAAATCTCTTGGTGTTAAGATCATCATTGCCTTCAGCGCTGTTGGTTCATTGCAGGAACACATCCGTCCACGTGATTTTGTGATTCCTAACCAAATCATTGACAGAACAAAGGGTATCAGAAAATCGACCTTTTTTGAGAAAGGTTTTGTTGCGCATGCAGGGTTTGGTGATCCATTTGATGAGAAGATTGGAGGAATAATCGCTGAAACTTGTAACGACGTTCTCGTTAACGAAGGCGGTGTTCACGATGGTAGACACAAGTTGCATTCGAAGAGTAGAGACGGTGACGACCTAACCTTGATCTGTATGGAAGGTCCTGCATTTTCTACTAGAGCGGAGTCAAAACTGTACAAATCGTGGGGAGGTTCTGTTATCAACATGTCATGCATTCCTGAATCTAAGTTGGCGAGGGAGGCTGAAATTGCATATCAAATGATCTGCATGTCTACAGATTACGACGCGTGGAGGGAAGACGCTGAGCCGGTCACTGTTGAGACCGTTGTCGGCAACCTCAAGTCGAACTCGAGAAACGCACATTTACTTTCTGAACGCTTGATTGACGTATTGGAACCTTTGATTAAATCGGGCGAAATTGGTAATGACTTACAAGGTTCCATGAAGATGGCTGTCAGCACTTCCGAAAACGGTAGAGATAAAGACGTCTTGGAGAAGATTCATTTCTTGTTCCCTGGTTATTGGCCTGTAGACTATCAAACAAGATGAATCAAACTGTTTTAATTTTTCCTTGCCGGTTGTTTCGTTCTATAACATTAACATTATACTATTCAAGGTAATTGGTTACATAGAATTTTTCTAATATCAGTAAAAGCTGGAATTAGAGGCGCCAAAACCACCTTGCTGTCTCAATTCGTTGTTCACCGCAAACATGTATTTCCCATTAAAAGAGAGGAAATCTCTACTGTTCCTTCCATCGATATAATTTTGATCAGCAATTGCAGAGCCGTTTCTTTGGCTCAGCTGACTTCTGATATTCTCCATGTTACCTGGGCCCGGGCTGTTTGCCTTAGGTATCATTCCGGAACTCCATGTTACATTTGCTGCATTGTGCACACCATTACCAATGGCAAGACTATTCAGAGAACCCATCACATCATCTATGCCTTGATCGCCAGGCATGACAACTCGTGTGGGCTGCTCTATTTTCTGTGGTGACGATGAAAGCAGTTTCTTCAGCATTGCTTCCTCGTCGTCATCATCATTCTCACCATCATCGTCCTCTCCAGACTCTTTACCCTCTATTGACTTTTCGTTACTGTCCATTTTCAATCCTAGGATTTTCCTCTGTGCTCTACTAAGTGGTAAATCCAAACATTTGTCTTGTGGCTTCAAAAGCCTGTAAAGTGTAGAAAGTATCATGGTTCCAAGTATGAAGCTCATGATGTATTCTATGTATGATCCCACCTTCAAAAAACTTTCAAAGGTGAACAATTGGGATAACCATTTGAGAAAGGAGGATAGTCTTTCATTCTGGATTGAACTGGAGTAATCCTTTGTCAACTTGGAGAAAGCTCTCAAGCTTTTTGTAAAAATCGGGTTTGTGTATACGAACAGCCTGATGATTGATCTTAGGAACCTGTAAATCAAAAATGTCAATGTTCCATATAACAGTTTCCTCATTTCAAGTTCTTTATTGACGATTCTTCCTAGTGCCTCTGCAACATACGGATCATCCAGATTTTGTAATACTGACACATTTCCACCCTTGCTTTCTGAGATATATCTGCTTGTTCCTTCGTTATAGCTTAACATCCGAAGAGGTTCTAAAGGCAGATTTATACCATTAGTGTTGTTTTGACTAATATTGCCGTTAGAGGCAGTACTATCAGCGGACTTGCGGCTCCCTATGTCTTTCAAGTGCGTCATTGATACATCTGTTGTGGATCTTCTAGGCTTAAATGCAGAATTGAGGTATGTTTCCTCACTGACTTGTTTATCAGCAAGGTTGAATCCTGCTTGCATAGTGTTCATGCTATCCTGGAATTGTCGCTGATGGGCTTTTATTTTCATCTTCAATAACGATTCTGCATTCATTGGATCATGCTTCGAGGGCTTCTGGATTATTCCATTTGCATTTCTATAATATGAGGATGAAGAGTCCAACAGTGGCGTTGAATGTGCATGAGCATGTGATGCTTTGAAGGGAGATTCAACCAAAGATTTGATTGGGACGTACGGTGAGATCGGAGTAGCTGAAAGATTATGAGCAAGTGATGTTTCTGGGTAAACGCTTCGTTCATAGACTCCGTCAGTTTCGGGCTGACTTCTACCATCTGCAGTTGTTGGTAAAGAGGATAGCATGTTTGAGTTTTTCGAATTGAAAGATTTATTTGTGCTTCTCTTGTTTGCAAAAGTATCTTCTGCAGGAGAAAAGAAGGATGAAACATTGAACGACATTTTGTTTTTCAGGCTGAGGTATACGGCCTATCCTCTCCTTTATTTCTGATTTCCTGTGTGTTGCAAGAACTGAGATGTAGAATTCTTTTCGTAATACGAAGGAAGTACGTTTTCTTCACAGGGTGGTGGTGAATTAGTATATGGAAAAAATCTGAAGTGAGTTACGATATGATCATGTAAAAAACTGATGCGCGCCGATCGACCCATTTAGGAGTGCTATATTTTACTATGTGAGGGGGGGGGTTTAATGTCAATACATGACCTTTTGGGCCATAGAGTCAACTTACCTCTTCAAAAGCTATTATAATGTGGGTTTTAGAATGTGTACATCATGGTGTTGAGAGTTAAAAATGTTCAAAATGTTTGGCAATGGGTGAAATCCTAGAAGCTGATGCAAAATCGGTATAACTCCAAAAACGTAGAAAAGGCTGGAAATCGATTTTCCGTTAATGACTGGATGGCCAAGTTGGTTAAGGCGTGCGACTGTTAATCGCAAGATCGTGAGTTCAACCCTCACTCCGGTCGCAATATTCGTTTTTTTTGCTTTCTACTTTTCAAATGATTTGGAATAAGTTCAATCATATCGAACGGACCAGAATGTTTTTTTGTTCTAAGTCAATTTCAACAAATTATTATGATAATAAATGCATGATTTTTATTAAGGTATATAGATTTGGAAATATAAATATTTATTGTAAATGACCCGGTAGTAAAGATCTATGGTTGGAAATGTAGGAAAAGTAAGTTGAGAAAAGAAGAAAAATGAAAATGAAAATGGAAAGAAAAGAAAAATGAAAAAGGCCCCAAAATTGTATATGATCGAGTCACTGAGTGAGTAAAAGATCTTTGCGTGTCGTAAACGAGGTAGTCTAAAATGTAATAAAATAAACGAAATTGAAATTGTTCTAATAGGATCGAATCAATAACCACAGTATTCCTTAATCAAGTCGTTAAGCTCTTGTTCTTCTTTCATTGCTACTGATTTCAAGTAGTTGCTCAAAGGGGTGTTTGCGCTCAAAGATTTGAGAGCTTGGCTTAATTGCTGGTTATTGTTGGTATTGTTGTTATTGATATTGATATTGTTGACGTTCTTTGTGCTGTTGTTGTTGTTATTGTACATGTTGTCCATGTGCTTGTCAACTCCACCAGGGAGTTGAGATGCATTTTTGAGTATGTTTTGCTGGCCGATGTTATTGTTCTGGTAGGTGGAAGAAGCGACCGAGGAGACGGAGGAGCTTCTAGAATGAGTGGAGTAGATGGAACTAGAGGATGTGGAGACGGAGGAAGCTCTGGAATGGATGGAGCTCATGGAGTTGGATGCGGACAACATGGAGTTGGAGGAATCCACTTCCTGAGGAACGACGATGGTCTGTGTGGAGCCCACGAGCATACCCTTGGAGATGTTGTTTCTGATTCTGGATTCTTTCTTCAAGTCGGACTTGATTGGGTCCAAGAATCTCTTCCAGGAGTGGACAAGCTGGGTGTTGTCGATCTGGATGTCCCAGTCGAGGAGCATCAACAACTGTCTTTCCATCAAGTTGACGTCTTCTCTTCTGAAGAGGCCGTCGGTGTACTTGGCCCAATGCTTGTTCTTTGGCGAAGAGTCGTTGAAGTTTTTAGAGGAGATGATGAGACATGCGAGGAAGATTCTGTGTCTGGTGCAAGGCAAGCCCTTGGCGTCCTTAGGTAGCTTCTTCTTCAAGCGATTCATGTAGACGATAGTGGCCATCAAGGTGCCTGTGTAGACGTTGGTATACCTGACCAACTTGGTGATGAAGGTCATCAACGAAGGCAAGGGCTTTGTCTTGAGGAGCGGAGGCGAGTTTGGAGGGGAAGGGAGGGTCTCGGTGATGGTTTTCGCCGACTCGCATGGCAAGATCTGGAGGGTGATTGTGACCAAGTGGTGGATCATGTCTTGTGTGACAGGGGATCTCAAGAAGATTTTCATTGCTTCGGATTCGGACATGGTTGGAATTATAGTAGGAGGGGTATCTAGTGTGTGGGGAAGCAGAAATTCGGGTAACTTCAAAAGGAGTGAAAAGTTTGCTGATCAAGTGAATGACTAGCTGGGAGGTGGTGGTTAGTTCGTTGTGGAGAGGGTTACAAGCTGGACAGAGCAGAAGTACAGGACCAGACAGGATAGAGCAGATCCGACGGGCCATTTCGTCTTGAACAAGAAACCAGATTAGTGTGGGGCCAGCAATCCTTAAATACAGGTCCCGGAAGGGCAGAAGACAGCCTGCTTTGTTCAGCACGGGGATGAAACACGCTTGACGGGCCTGCCAGAAGGGGGCATCCCAGCATGCCTGCCTGGCTGCCCGTTGCAGCAGGCGGCGTGGCACACACCTGCTTCAGATATGCAAACAAACGTTGGCGCACGCACGCACGGCTAGCTTGCCAGACACAAACAAACACCCTTTCCGGGCTGTCGGCGCTGCCCAAGGAGGACCCCCGAGCGAGGCTGCGGGGCCTCGCCGCCGGGCGCGCCGCTGCAGACAATCACGCTGCTGAAAACAGCGGGCGGGTGCTGGGCGAGCGCGTCGTGGCGCGTTCGGCGTGTCGCGTCGCGTCGCGTGCGCCGGGAGGCATTCTAGGCCGCCGAAGGGGTCAGGAGGCAGCTAGCAGGCTGCGAGAGGTGTCTCCGATGCAGGGGGGCCGATCGGCGCAAGAAGGGGTAGGAGAAGGGAGCGCTACTGGCGATTCGTGTTTGGTAATGTTCTGCGATAGTCTATACAATTTGCGCCGGTCGACCGTTTTCGATGGCGGTGGCGGTGGTGGTGGCGGTGTAGGCTGCTGGCTGTTGGCTCAGCCTATGTTAGGGTTCAGGGCGTAGAAGTCCACGACGGGGATGCACGGGCCGAAGTCGTCGCTGAAGCGGGCGCCGCCGCTGCCGCCGTCGCAGTGGCCCGTCTCGTACTCCTCGTCGATGCGCTCGATGGGCTCGTCCTTGAGCATGCGTCCGACGTTCGCCAGCGGGATCATCGACGTTGCGTTGAATATCATGTTGATGTACGTCGGCGTGATCTGCTCCTCGTGGTCGAGCTCGTCCGGGTAGTCAGGCTCGCCCGTCTGCACGCTGTCCGCCTCCTTGTCCGTCTCCCCATCCGGCCCTCGCTGCCCCATGTACCCGTCGTCTTCTGCGTCGCCGTCGCCTGCAGCGTTGCCCCCTGCGCCGGGCATCCTGCGTCTCCTGTTTCGGCGTGGATGCCCCGTTTCGGGGTACGAGTTGTCCTCGTACCCTGCGTACTCCACATCTGTGTAGACAACGTTGTCAGGGTACGCTTGCGTGCCCTCCCAGTGGAAGTGACAGCCCGTGCCGGTGGCACCGGTGGTGGTATCGCCGCCTGACGCAGCCTTCGTGCCGACGTCGTCCAAGAACACCTTCGCCATCCGTAAGTACGCTCGCTGGTACGCACCGTCGCCCAACAGGTCCGCCATGAAGGCGTCGTCGTCTAGCGGGATGTCCCCTCGCAAAGCGGCCAGCTCGGCCAGCATGTGTGGCCCCCCCGGGCCCATGTTTGTCTCAAAGTTCATCCCTGGTGTATATACAGAGGTTTATATGTGCGTGTATGTCGTATTTGTGTCTATAAATGTGCTTGAAGACTTTCTTTTGCTGTTCTCTGCAGTGTCCTGCTAACGTAAACCTGGGTCTTCTCGTGCTTTCAGTGCGTTCTGTGCTGCCGTGCCTCCCTTCTGCACAACAACTGCTGACAAATAACACACCCTATCTCTGACTCAGCTCCTTCCTGTCATCTGTTCACACAGTGCTGCCATAGTTTTTCCTCGTTATCGCACCGGTTCCGCAGCACCAGTGGCAGCAAGCTCCGCACCAGTAAGCATCGTTATCGCAGCGGCCCGGGCGAGCATGCCGGAAAAACGAGCCGCAGCCGACGGGACGGCGGCAAGCCCGCTATCACCAGAACATCTTCTTGAACATGCTGGACAGCGACTCCGTCTCGTGCTGGTACACGTTGTCTCGCTGCGGAAGACTCGAGTAGCTGTGTGCAGCTGCATCTTCAGCAGCATCGGCCTTGCCATCGTCCCCCCGGAGATGTTTCTTGAACGCTTCCAAGAGAAGCGGCGCCACCCGTTTGTAGCACCCGGCAAGCTCCTTGTCCAAAAGCAAGTACAGCTTCTGCGACGCCAACGGCGCCTGTAGGTTGTACCCCCGGATCGTGTCATTCAAGTCCCGAAGCTTGCTCTCCAGGTAACCCTTCCTCGTCTGCACCCAGGCATCACCTATCAACCTCTCGCCGCCTGGGGTGTCTTCCAGCTCGTTCTTTGCATACGTTTCCATCTTGGCAATGAGATCCTCGTCGCTGGCCCCGGGGAACTTGTCCTTCACACGGTTGAGCGCCCATCGCAGCCACTCCTTGTCAAGCTCCTCCCGGAACCGCAAAATATGCAAATCACAGCCGCCCTGCTTCTCGATCCACGGTGGCAACGCATCCTGTCTTTTCAATATCTGGTTGAGGTGGTACTCCGTCCTGTCAATGAACATATTCTCCGCGGACCCGTATCCTTCCTCCAAAGGCTTACCTCTCCTGATGTTTTTGAACTCTCCACGTCGTTGCGCCTCCATGATCCGCTGGTCCGCCAAGGACTTGATGCTGTTGTCCACAGATGCAAAGGAGTCATTCAATAGCATGGAGGGCCCAAGTAACCTCTCTCTGTACATCTCAGCCCACTCATCCTCCTCCTCCTCCCCTTTCTTGCCCTTCCCTCCGCTGGTGGAGATCTTGGCAAGCCGGTAATCCAACGCCCCTTCCCTCGCATCGTGTATCCGATCTCGTATAGGCTGTGGCGGAGTGATGATGGTGTTCGATTTCTTCTTGACCTTCATCGGCTTGATCGAATCATTCAACATCCGTAATGAGGCGTCATAGTGTGTTTCCACACCAGTCCACGGCTTCGCCAGGGCTAGATCTCTTGTGTGTTTACTCGCAGATGATGGAAGCTTACTCACACCGATCGCTTGCTGATGCTGATACTCGAAATTCGACGGATCGTTTTGAATCTTGTCAAGCTTCGCATGCATCTCAATCTTGTTGTACGGAAACGCATCTTCGATTTTCCCAGCATTAGGATCCGCAGAAGATGGGTATGCTTCCTCCGCCAGCTGCTGAAGCCTTCTCTTCATATAACTCCCTTCCACATTACCTTCGTTCTTGCTTGCCCAGTCATTTTCATCCGCCTTTTTATCAGTTAAGCTCCTGGTGAAACTATATCCTTTGGTCACTGGTTTTTTACGTGGAACTTTTTTCAAAAACATTCTGAAATCTTCAGCAACAACTTGAAAGTGGTTTGAATATCTAAGAAGCAAAATGAGTACTGGGCCTGCCCAAGAGTGTAGAAGTAACCATTCTAGTAGCGCCGGACTATTCATAGTGTAGATTGCATGCACCATCCGCATGCTATTATTCTTCCCAGAGCGACGCGTCGATATCAAGCGGCAGCATGAATTGAGCTTTATTTATGTTGATCTGAAACATGAAAGAATCGTATCAACACCTTCATCATCACAAATCGCACTACAACTAACGTTTATCACCATTTTGCAGATATAGACTAGCAGCAAAGACATCAAAGGAAATGTCTACAAAGATCAGCGAACGTTTGGAAGCTGACTCTGCCCGATCTGATCATTCCACCAAATCTGCAGATGATATATCCATAGCAAACACAGAGCACAATCTTACTACCAATCCAGGGTCACAAGTGTTTTACGCAGAGAATACAACAGAACATGAAAATGTGAATACAGATGATTGTGTGGTAATGGATATCGCCGCAGATGGCAGTGAGAAGAACAATAATAATAATAACAACAACAATAATATGTACTACGTCAACCCTAACTTTGCTCCTAATCGTAAAGCTGATAAAGAATTTGGAGAAACAGACCAGATGTTTGATGGGAACAGCAGTATAGATAGAGTGAAGGATGACTCATCGTCAATGCAACAATCGTGGCTGCCGTCTATTTTGAGAGGAGAAAGCTGGCCGGAGCAAAATAGTAACTATATCAGTGACGTTGTCAATGGTATTGCTGACGATGATCTCAATGACAACAATGAAGACCTACCCAACCCACTACTTACCGTACGTGAAACAGTCCTGAGGAAAAATGATTCAAACGCCAAAGAATTAGCAGATTGGAGGAAATACAAAGAGGACAACTTCTTCAAGATGATCAACAACAATAAATTGAAGGACATACCAAGTACTCAATCGACCATACCCAACACCTTTGCTAATAAATTCAATAAGATTCATGGCATAACTAATGCAGATCTATCGACGCCAGATTCTCCTCTAAAGCTTTTTGATGTACGCCAGAATACTTACACCAAATTTATGATGCACAATATGCTGAATCAACTTTCTCCTAAAAAATCTGAGAAAGAACTTCAAAACGACACAAAAGTACCAAGAGTCATCAAACAATCCGAAGAGTTATATAACAAGATACTAATTGGAAGCTCCTCCAGCGGAAGCTTACTGAATAAAGCACAAGGAAAAATGACAGACACTGCAACAGACGATCCAAAGAGAGAACAAGATAATCACAAACTGAGTAACGGCAATGACTCCGGAGTTGAAAATCCGAACAATAATGTCGATGTGACCTCTGATGCTGAAGAGTTTAGCTCTTTTCCATCAACAACAAGGAAATTTGTGCATGACGGAGAGCAACTGTTTGAGAACATCCGTGATGGTCTCCAGCAACATAGGATCCCACTGACTGACATCGCTGCTCCATACTCTCAATCCGATTATACTTCTGCAGATGATGACGAGGATGGAGATGAGGCTGACGACAACAGTGAATCTGCTGCTGATGGGAAAACCACCTATGATGATGATGATGATGATAGGAGCTCCAAATCAATGCTGAATCAGAACTCACCATATAATATACCAGATGAACACCCTGGATTACTTTCACAAGCTGAATCATTTAATGCAGAATTCAATATCCGACCTCCCCAATTAAGATCTCAATTTAGAGCTGTAGAAGAGAAGGATACTGCCAATGATTCCAATGGGAATGATAATGCGGTCAAGAACAAACCCAAAGGTTTGAATTTTATTCCTGCTGATGAATATAAGAACAAGGTATATGATAAAAAGTTGAAGAAGTATGTCTTGAAAAATGAATATGATACCAATTCCTCTTATACTGATGACATTGAAATCCAGGATGGTATTTTGGACAATATCTCAATTTCTGACACAGATAGGACAAGTAATAGTATTCTTCGTAATGCCAATTACGCCAAAAAAATAAACCAAGAGGTAACATTCGAGTCTGCGGATATTAGCAAAAGTTCTTCCAATGATACTATTGATGCAGAAACTTCTTTCAATGAATCTTTTGCTGTGTCGGATGGCCTTTTAGTTGAAGCAATCAGCGAGTCCTATCCTGCGGAGGATTGGAATTTTGTCAAAGAAATAGACCTTAGTGAGTATGAATTAAAGCAATTGTATCATTTAGACAAGATGACTCCTAATATTTGGTATCTCAATGCCTCGCATAATCAAATAAATCAAAATTTTGGAATACCCAAAGAGATACAGGTTTTGAACCTTGCCTATAATAACTTCAACAGTATGAGTGCTAAGTTCGACATGTTCCAACATTTGCAAGTTTTAGATCTAAGTCAGAACGAATTAACAGATTTGCGATGTTTGAAAGAGTTGAAAAGTTTGACAAGCTTGAATTTGAGCAATAACAAAATAGAGAGTATTGAATTCCTAGAAAATTTTAGAATGTTACATTATTTGAATCTGTCACATAATGAGATTGAGGGGGCATTAAATTTTAGAAACTACACGTTATGGGTTTTAGAAGATCTCATAATGGACGATAACGAAATCACCGAACTCATTAATCTCAGCGAGTTGCCACAGCTAGTAAATTTATCGGCAAACAATAACAATATCGTCCGTATATTCTACTCGGAGACTGAAGAAGAGGAAGAATACGTCGAGACCCCCCATTTCAACCTGAGAAGGATCTCATTGAACAACAATAGTTTGTATGAAGACGTTGACTTATTAGAGTTCCCAGAGACAAAGGAAATCCAGCTGGACAGATGTTTTGCCGAAAAAATAAGGCATATATCACTTTATACCGAAAAGATTTCGGCAAGATATATATCGGAGGAAAAGAATATTGAAGGGCTTTTGAGGTTCAGTTTAAAAAGCAATAATTTGAAAAGTTTGTACTTGACGGGTGGAGTACTACCTAGAGCTCTACCTACATTCAAGGATAAGTTTTCTAGTATCAATATCCTAGACATATCTGCCATGAATTTAGAAACTTTGCCCAAGAAGTTTGGTGAATTTTTTCCGCTGCTGATTGATTTGAACTTGAATTTCAACCGACTAAGGACGTTGAATGGACTAGAAAAACTAAGACATTTGAAACAGTTGAAGCTGTTGGGAAATGAGATCGAAAATATCGAAAACATCACCGATTATACATCACGTGTTCGTATGACGTTAAGGCTTCTTGATGTGCGCGTCAACCCACTTACCACGAAATTCTACCCTTTCATTTTCTACGGCGAAGGTGACGACTCGGAACAAGGAGGATCAGGAGCGTCACGGGACAACGACGATCACGATTTCACATCATTCAGGCTTCATGAACGTGAGGACATTGAGGCCTTCTCCATCGAGTACAGCCGTCTCTACGAGGAACCCGGAATGCTGAAATGGGCGAAGAAGAACAGAAAGCACCAGCGGAAACTTTCCCGGGAGGTCAGAGAGGAGCGCAACGAGTATCTGGTGGCCATGCTGGTGTGGTTCGAACATGTCAAGTATCTTGACGGAGGCGTTATCAATGAGTTTGACAAGAGTGCTTACGTCAGCGGGTTTGCTTAGCACGCCGATCGGCCGCTCTAAATTATCATTCTTTTTTTTTCTCTTTTCCAGCTTTTTCTTTTTCGTTGCGATCCCTCGTGGCGGATACGAGTTATAGAGGTGTGGTCAGGGGGGAGTGTGAAGAAGACAAGAGATATTGGAGAGAAGGCTATTCTCGTGAGCACAAAGTATCAACAACATAGTTATATAATAGCCAAGAATGAACGGTTATCCATGGTACACTAGAGCCACCGACATTGCCCACAGACTCACTGTTTTGGGTCTTGTTGGTTTCACCGTCTATATGTCGGCTGGTGTTGGCTACACCCTTTACCAGAACGGTAAGATGGCCGAAGAGAGATTGGCGAAGCAGAAGGAGGTGATGGAGAAGCAGGCTGCATTTGAGGAGGAACAGCAGCAACAACAACAGCAATAATTGCAGGAATGGCCCGATTTCATTTCCAGCTTCAGTCACAACTTTTCACAAATTCATTACTTTCATGTATCGACTACATCCCATCGCCAGCCCAACCGCTTTGCTCGCTTCCCGGAGGTATCTTGCGTCTTATTTTTTTCTACTTCTATTCTGTATATAACCGGTCTACTAAACTAATAAAGTTCACAACATAACATGCCGCTTAATCCACGAATCAATCCCGATCCTGCTGAACCTGTGTTTTTTTCCTCTTATGGTCCTTATCTTTGATGTCTTGCTGGACGTCGGCGGTGTCTCCGCTTCTCTTCCGCTTTTTCTTCGTTTTGCGTCGTTTCAGATTGTGGTAGAAGCCGCCTGCCTTGAGGTTGTCTATTCGAAGCTGTAGACGTTTCTGGGTAGCTGTGTCCTGAGGATTGATGTCCACTATGTTAGACAGCATGAACAGGCTGGAGCACACGGGACACTTCTTTGCCGCCTCCGTCTCTGCTCCTTTGCGTTCTCCTGATTCCTCTGAGTCTCCGACTAGCTCTCGGAGAATCTTGGAGTTCACAGTGCAGCCGCACGGCACGATGTAGGAGAACTGCACGTTGGAGAGCTTCAAATCGCCGTCGTCGTCGATGTCCAGCGTGAGGCCCGAGAGCGGACACGTTAGCTTGTTCCCTTCCAACTTGATGTCCAACTGTACAACGTCGTTCAGCGACTCTATCGTTGGCGCATCGTGACTAACACCCCCGTCCTTCCTCCTGTCCAGCAAGTGCTGCAACACCTTCTCCTTGTTGTACAAGTACCCTCTGCAGTCAGACACCACCGGTGCCGCTAGCGCCTCTTTCGACAGCTTGCAATACCTGAACGTGTTCAGCATCTGTGACAACATCCAGTCTCTTTCCAGTGTCCCCCCTCCACTACCGGCACCTGCGTCTATCCCCGAACCCTTTAGCTTCTTCAGAGAGAAGCTGAGTATCTCCGTCCGAGATGGTATCGTTCCTCCGTCGTTCTGCACCCTTCAACAGCGGGAAACGGCGTTCCCATATAGTCCCCGATGTTAGTAACCCGTTCTGACCGCCAGTATGGCCATTCTCTGTCACCTCCACATCCGCTATACGTACACCCATTTAGTTCTCTAGCCTTGCTTTACTATATTGTACCCGAAGACTCTACATCGTACTTACATCGGAACTCTCCTTCCTCTGTCTGCCAAGAAATGCATCCCTACCCCTCTACACGTGCAGCCCCGACCAGCCGCCGGCCGTAAACCCGACCTCCCTCGTCTGTCGTCACCTGGCGTTCGCCGTCGATTGTCCCTCTGTTCCTGCATCCGTGGCCCGTTTCCACGATGATCCTTCGAGAGCCTTGAGGTGGTCGTCTGGGTCTGGGACCTGGACCGGCTCTCTCCATCTAGCCTGTGTCGCTTGTCGATAGTGCTGCCCATGCGCCCATAATTACAGCCCCCGCTTTCCAGTCTACGCTCTGGTTCCCCTACTCTACACCCCACCTTCTCTACTCTCCGTTTACTCCACACATTCTCCATCTTTGCTGCTTAGCCCTGCCTTCTTGGTCGTCTTCGGTAGGTCCTTCTGCTGTCAGAGATTGAAAAAAAACTGTTGTGTGACTGGCTACGCCCTCCCATCCTCTACATCTGTCCCTTCATCCTGAAAAACATTGCACCATACAGACGAGTCGTACTTCAAATCACACCACCCATCCATCCATTCGTTCATTCACCCACCCTTTTAGACACGCCCCATCTGTAGCAGCACTAAGATGTCGGCAGCCCCAATCGCAAAGATAAACTCGTCCTCGAGTGAAATACCCACCCCTTCGCCGCTCGAAACAGAGTTCGAGAGCAACACAGTAACGACTCCAACTACCAATGCGTTTCCCAACTCGACCTCGTTCACGTCGCTGACGCAAACGCCGCCATCGCTTCTGACAAGGAACCCATCCACTCTCTCCGATAAGAACCTTATGGAAACACTGAAAAAACTGGCATTGAAAAACAAAGGCGAGTTCAGATGCTCCAACGTTCAATGGGCCTTTGGCCTCGATGACGACAAGCTCAAACACAACAAACACGTATCCATCAAGACTTTGCTAAATAACTCGTTCCACTGGAATTTCGTCAAGCTATTTGTTTCCGGAGAGGGGAAGATCACAGCAGGCAACTCGTTGCTGATTGTCTCCGATATCCAAGAATGTGGAATCGACATTTTCAACTTCGACTTGATTGTGAAACTGACCCCAAAAACAGGCAAAGCAAAATCCTACTTCTTCAAGTTCAACAACTTCAACGATTACTTAGAGTTCCTTTCGTGCTTGATCTCCTGGCACGGGTTGAAACAGAAAGGACCAGTGTCCAAATGGAACTACAACAACTCCATCATCTACAATGACGATTTAAAGCCTAACGAAATCATCGTCTGTCGTTTTAAAGTCTTCGGACCGCTACCCCTTTCCGACGCAAAAGTTAATGTTTACGAAGATGGTCCCGAAAACCCCGTTTATCCGACCCCTACTGACTCCAGTTACAAGGAAGGTTGGTTCACCGTTATCGGCCATTTGCTACCAACAGGTATTCTCAACTTGGTATCAGAATTGGATGGCACTCTCCTGTACTCGATCAACATCACCTTATTATTCAACTCCGAAATAAGAATATTACATCACTCAATATTACAAAATTCAAATGTCTTGTTTCTTGGATTTATCGACGTGTTGAGAGAAAGCCATGCCCTTCATTCAGCGTCAGACTTACAATTCATCCGAGATAAAAGTTTCAAAGATGTTAGTCGTATTTTGATTGATTTTGATTTGAGAATAGATTTAGAAGACTGGTTTGTTGCATTATCTTCATTCACGAAACTGGAATATGTGGGAAATCAGTTCACTGGAAATCGTCTTAAAATCTCTGAAGAACTGTCTCTAGAAATAATGGAAGCACAGTTTCAATTGGATAATCACGCCATTGCAAATAGTTCCAATAATCATTTTGCCGACAGCCTGAAGGATTCATGCTTATATTGTGAATTAATTCTCTGGAATACTCCTTGGTTTAGATCTGCTATTGTCAAGACCGATGCGCATGCATCGACCTTCTGGAAGGAACTAATCAGCTTAAAGTTGCCTATTTCCAATTCCAATGATTTCAAGATTCTCATCAAAAGAGCAAAATCATCAGAATCTTACAATATCGATGGTGAGAACTCTGACGAAATTATAGGTACCTGTTTTGTAAACTTGGAGCTTTTCGAAGAGGTCCAATTCTTACAAAAAATCCCAATTCATAATTTACAGAATAGATTGATTGGTAAACTGATGATCAATCTTTCGCAAGACGAGACTGTGATTCTACCTTTCCAAAAATATAAGTCACTAGAAAACATTCTGATGAACTCCAAGATTGAGTCTTTGATTTCATATTTAGAGCCTAAATCGAGCACTTCAACTTTAGAATCTTGGTCAATCATGCTGTTAGATATTTATCAGAGCTTAGGTAAGGAAGACGAGTATTTTGAAACTTTGATGAAGTACGAACTTTCTCCAATAGATTCACTCAATAATTCCAACATCAGTGATACTCTTGGCTCCCACAATAACAGCACCGACAATGCGCTCAATCTAAAGAATAGTAATAATAGCAATGGTGGAACCGCAAACAATAGTTTCCGTTATCATACCATTTTTAGAGGTAACTCAATGCTTTCAAAATCTTTAGAAAAATATACCGTCAGAGTGGGTCACGAATATTTGGAAAAATTATTGGGCAAATTCATTGAAAAAGTTCGTGTTGAAGATCTCAACTGTGAATGTGATCCAAAAATTGAACCTGAAAATTACCAGGAGAATTATCAAAACCTTTTAGGATATGTTGAATACCTATGGAACAGAATATACCAGACGACCAATGATATTCCATCTACTATCAAAATCCAATGGAAAAACTTACGTCAAAATGTGGACCTTTCTGTCGATTTGAACGATAGGGAGACTCCTCTCAATGCATTGAGCTCCTTCGTTTTCTTAAGGTTTCTATGCCCAGCCATCTTGAGCCCTAAGTTGTACAACTTATCCAAGACGCATTATTCGGGCAAAATATCACGTACATTGGTTTTAATTGCTAAAGTGTTGATGACTTTTTCAAATAGATCCAAATTCCAAAAACATAGGGAGCCATTTTTGATACCGCTGAATGAAGACTTCATAGAAAAACATCAAGAAGAAATACTTATTTATTTCGATAAAGTAACGTTCAGAAAAATGGATTTCAACGAAAGGTTGCTGGATATGTCCAACATCGTTGATAGGATCCAATTGAACACTTCTAAGGACATTTTGAACGAGTTACCAACTATGCCATTTTTAATCGACAAATATTTGAATATTGCTAAATTGGTGGAACTGCTCAGCAAATTTTACCAAGCAGAAAAGTTGGAGGCTGGACCTGAGAAAGATAGTATAGGCAAATATCAGATTGAAGGATTTGATGATACGGGATTGGATGATGATTTCCTTACGTCGTTAATCAACGATGAGAACAATGCATTGAACAGCTTGCTATCCAAACATGAGTTTACGTTAAAGGATATGAAAAAACAGTCGGCCGTATTGTTGAAGGAAACGGAATCCGTGGAAAAGCAATTGGTAGAAGCTGAATACCCAAATAAAATCGATGACATGTGGGATACGTATATTGCGTGCTTGATTAGAAGTTGCCGGTTGAACATTGTCACGACGACTACGGCCACGACGAGTATGACGATGGTCAGAAACTCTGATTCCGATGGTGAAATTGTATTCGACTCCGACTTATTCCACAATATGAGTCTACAACCGGATGAAGACGAACTGTCCAAGCTGAACACGTTTCTGACCGGTCTCATGGTTCAAAACGAGAAGAAGAAGCTGACCAAGTCGACCATGATCAGCAACCGTTCCGGCAGTGCTATGAGTGCGACGCAGTTCAACGAGAATGGTTATGGCAGCCCGGAAAAGCCGAAGATCAAGTTGGGCAAGAAGACTTCTGAAAGTGAAGACAGTGGGAAGAAAAAGACACTGTTTAGAAATATCTTCAAACGCAAAAACTAAAAACGACCAATTGATTGATTACATTTTTAATTCTTGATATGCATTTTATAGCTTGGATAGATGTTTTTTTAAGGCTAAAAATGAAAGCAAACCAATCAGGTATTTACGTAAAGCGAAGTTGAGGTTGACTTGGGATCTGCCAATGTGTTATACGAATGCATTCTCTGTATATATTTGTATATAAAATATAGGACTCCTGCAGTAGAGGAGAGTAGACTGATTGAAAGGTTGATTGGGTGCTTGATTTGAAGGGTTTGGGTTTTTTCTTTGTTTTTCAGATTTTTTTTTTGCTCTTGTTATTAACTTCTTCACTTCATTCTGATCCATGATAGAGAATAAATAATAACCCTTCCGTCCTGGAATCAAGCAAGATGAGGTGCATGAAGAGATTCAGCCTTGCTGGTCTGAGGTTCTGCGGCAGCCTGAACGATTGGCTTTGGAGCCTCGCCCTCAGGGCCAATGAACTTAGGGTCTCTCCAAGGACCGACGTCACTCAAGTACAAGCCACCTTCTGCTTCGGAGACCTCACTGGAGCCGCCGAATTTGGTTGGCAAGTTTTCTGCTGGGATCTGGGCAAGGAGCTCCTTCTTGTAGCTTGAGCCGAGGATAAAGATCTTGGAGACGGTGACTGGGTCGAGGAAAGGCTTGAACAAGCGGAAGGCGGTTGAGAAGCCGAAAGGGGCGTTGATCAAGTAAAACTTGCCCATTCTTTCTGGGTAGTAGTTCTGGCCGATGTAGGATGCTTCCCTAACGTAGGACAGGACCTGAGAGGCTGCTGATATGGATATACCCTTCAAGTCCAAGATGGTGCAGGAAGTCTCAACGAGGGTGCCTGCCTTTCTGGAGCAGGCTGGCAATCTGTAGGTTGTGAAGGCTTCGTACTCCCACACCAAGTTTTTGAGCATTCTCTCCTGGGTGGTGATCTTGTACATCTCTGTGATGTTGACGGCGCCTAATTCCTCGATGTAGACGGGTCTGCCCTCGACGTCGGTCTTGTGGTAGTATTGCGGGTAGTACTTGGCGACCTTTGGCTTTTCGGTGTAGTGGAAGTCGGTGAGGATGGTGTTTGTGCCAAACTCCTGTCTCCATTTTTCACACGCCTCGTACATCTCCTTAGCCTTCATGATGTCGAACTTTCTTGCTCTCAAGAAACGCAAGAGGGTGGAGTCGTCCACTCTGTCCGTATGACCTTCTGCCTCGAGCATGATTCTCAGCTGCTCTAAGGCAGACTTCTCGGAGTCGGTGAGATAGCCCGGGAAGCCCGTCTGGCTCTTTGGTGGCTTTGCCACCATCTTTGGCAATGTGTCCAACACTTCTTGTTCTGAAACCATTGTGTATCGGGTGTAAATGGGGGTGCTGTCGCTCGAACTTATATGTGTCTGAGTCTGTATCTGTCTACACAGCTATAGGAGTGGAGTATGTATAAGTGTAAGTATAAGTGTGTGTCGGGGTGTCGGTGTGGTTGTCGCCGGCGCTGTCAGACTGTGTGTGGGCCCGGAGGAGGACATTGCACGCCCGGACACCCGCCGTCTGTCCCGACCGGGACAACAGTGTGTACAGAATCATCGCCAGCTCGACAGCCTGTCCGACAGCCCACAACCTCTCCTCGTCCAGTCGAGCGAGCCTGTCCGCGCTCCTTCGGCAACAATAGCAACAGCACAACAGCGAGATCCGTCGCAGCCGAGGGGGGGGAGGAAGCTCGCACCACCCTCGACGCGTCACCGACGCGCCGACGACGCGTCGATGCGCCGGCCGCCCATTTAGATTTTCAGACCGGAAGCAATGTACTCGTGAGAGGGCGTTTCTGCGACAGCACCCAATGTCGCAACTGCAACTTTGCCTCCGCCGAGGGCCTTGCGGCACCAGTGCACAACGTTTTCGCGGGTGACGCCGTCGACGATGGCAACAATCTCGCTGGCGCTGAGCCGCTTGCCCGTGGTCACGAGCTGGCGGCCAATGTCCTCGGCGACGGCGGTGGTGCCGTCGAGGGAGAGCAGGAGGGACCCCCGGAGCTGGGACTTGGCGCTCTCAAGCTCGGCGTCGGAGAAGTCCCCCCGCTGAAGCCGGTTCCACTCCTGGATGACGGCGTCGACCATGTGGCGCTTGTCGGCGTGCTTGTCGACAACGAGGTACATCCCCCAGAGACCGATGTCGGAGTAGGAGGTGGAGAAGGACATGAAGGAGTTGCAGAGGGGCTGCTGCTGTTTGCCGCCAAGAAGGGGCGCCATGACGGCCTGCGAGAGCGGGGTCGTGGCGGCGGCATTGGTGGCCCGGTCCCAGTTGCCGACGATGACCTGGGCGACGAGGGCCCGGAAGTAGTCTGGCGACGACCAGGAGCAGCCCTCGACGCTGATGGCCATGTACGCGTTGGGCAAGGACTCGTCGGCGACCTGGACGTCGCCGGCCCTGAAGACGGGCAGGGCCGTTCTGGGAGTGCCCAATGGCTGGGGCCGGTCGCTGATGGGCACGTGACCGAAGT
Source organism: Pichia sp. NRRL Y-27259 (assembly GCA_030563085.1). Classification (NCBI taxonomy): domain Eukaryota; kingdom Fungi; phylum Ascomycota; class Pichiomycetes; order Pichiales; family Pichiaceae; genus Pichia; species Pichia sp. NRRL Y-27259. The sequence continues at coordinate 20,595 of JAKUBB010000050.1, forward strand.
TCTCGAGGGCGATGCGGATCATCTCGTCGTGGTCGACGCAGCCGGCGCCGACCAAGACCATGCGGTCGCCCTTGTAGTTTGTCTTGATGTAGTTCTTCAAGTCTGTCTGCTGGATGCTGCGGATGCAGTCGATGGGCCCGAGGATCGTGCGCCCAAGCGGCTGGTCCCGGAACACCACCTCGTGCAGACGGTCAAACACCACCTCGTCGTACATCTTGTCCACCTCCTCGCTCTCGCGGATGATCACGGGCCGCTCCTTCTCGATGGCGACCTTCTCAAGCTTCGAGCGGGTCAAGATGTCCGAGAGGATGTTCACCGCCCGCGGAATGTCCTCCTTCAGCGTCTTGGCGTAGTACACCGTGTTCTCTCTTGACGTGTACGCGTTCAAGTGCGAGCCGCAGTCTTCCACTTCCAGCTCGAGGTCGACTTGGGACCGGTTCTTCGTCCCTTTGAACGCCAAGTGCTCCAAGAAGTGTGCCGTCCCAGACGTCTTGTCTGTCACATCGGCACGCGACCCGGCATCGATCCACACCCCGACCGTCGCCGTCAACGTGTGCGGAATCTGCTCCGTCGCAACAGTGATCCCGTTAGGCAAGATCGTCATCATCATGCTGCTCTTGTCCTCGGCTCCGCCCGTGCTGGCAGCTGCCGTAGCAAGCCCGCGGACGCTTCTCCTGCCAATGTATTTCGATGCGTATCTTAACATGCTTAACCCTCTTGAATTCTGTGGTTCCTAATGTCCTGAATCAAGCAGGTGATCTGCCAAAGGAATACACGAACAAAGGTAAAATAAGTCAAACGCTATCGCTTTCGCCCTGGACCTTCAAGCTCTATTCTCCCTCTTTATTAGTAATTGCCCGCATTCTAAGACCTCACCACCTCCTTCCTCCCTCCGCTAGAGAGAAAATACGAGAAAAATGCGGCAGCGAGGGGAAAAAATAGACTGGTACGTCGATCGGCCGCCCGCCCTTTTTTATGGCTCGCCCTGCTCGGTTGCCTGGTTTGCCACTGAAGAAGACTGCAGAGTAGAAAGGCCTTGAATGTCTGGCTGGAAACATCCGGTTGGCGGCCGTCCTCCTCTGGTCCAGGCCCGGCTCCACCGACAAACCACATAGAACACCGCTCTGCACAAGCAATGTCTTCCACATCAGATATGCAGATCGACTCCCCTGTTCCAGAGGATAAAATTGACGAAGGACTCTACTCCCGCCAGCTCTATGTGCTCGGAAAGGAGGCCATGCTGAAGATGGCGTCGTCCAACGTGTTGATTATAGGCCTCAAGGGGCTTGGCTTGGAGATTGCAAAAAATGTCGCCTTGGCAGGCGTCAAATCCTTGTCTCTCTACGACCCGGAGCCGGTTGTGTTGCAGGACTTGTCCTCGCAGTTCTTCTTATCCGAGTCCGATATAGGCACCAAGAGAGCACAGGCCACACTACCAAGGTTGGCCGAGCTGAACCAGTACGTCCCGATCAACGTCGTCGACGCCCTCACTCCGGAGGTCATCAAGACATTCAGCGTCGTTGTGGCCACAAACCTGCCGCTGTCGAAGCAGTTGGAGTTGAACGAGTTGACTCACGCAAACAACATCCGCTTCATCTCCGCAGACGTGAGGGGCTTGTTTGCACAGGCCTTTGTCGACTTCGGCGACTCCTTCGCCATCTTCGACCAGACCGGCGAGGAGCCAAAGACCGGCATAGTCTCCGACATAGAGAAAGACGGTACGGTCACCATGCTCGATGACAACAGACACGGCCTCTCGGATGGCGATTTCGTGAAGTTCTCCGAAATCAAGGGTATAGAGAAGCTAAACGACGGATCCATCTACAAGATCAAGGTGCTATGTCCGTTCGCGTTCCAATTGGTCGACTTCAACCCAGAATGGGGCACGTACCAGAAGGGCGGCCTCTACACCGAAGTCAAGACCCCGATCAAGGTCAGCTACCAGGACTTGGCAACCCAGTTGAGAACTCCGGAATACGTCATGTCCGACTTCGCCAAGTTCGACAGACCTCCTCAACTCCACCTAGGTTTCCAAGCGTTGCATGAATTCCAAATCGAAAACAACGGCCAATTGCCTGGCCCTCACAATGAAGAAGACGCCACGACAATCGTCAGCTTGGCCAAGAAGTTAGCAGCCAAATACCCTGACATACTGGCAGAAGCAGATGTCGACGAAGACCTCATCCGTGAACTCTCCTACGGTGCAAGAGGTGACTTGCCTGCAATGGTTGCCCTCTACGGTGGTTTCTTAGCACAAGAAGTTTTGAAGGCATGTTCAGGCAAGTTCGTACCTATCAAGCAATGGCTCTACTTCGACTCTCTAGAATCATTACCAGAATCGGATGAATACAAAAGAACCGAGGAAACTTGTAAGCCAATCAACTCGAGATACGATAACCAAATCGCAGTCTTTGGATTAGATTTCCAAAGAAAGTTGGCAAATTTGAAGATTTTTCTCGTTGGTTCCGGTGCCATCGGTTGTGAAATGCTGAAAAACTGGGCAATGATGGGTATAGCCACAGGTCCAGAGGGTAAAATTTTCATAACTGATAACGACACGATTGAAAAATCAAACTTAAACAGACAATTCCTCTTCAGGGCTAAAGATGTTGGCAAGAACAAATCCGAAGTCTCCTCCAATGCTGTTTGCGCCATGAACCCAGATTTGAAGGGTAAAATCGACGCAAGAATCGACAAAGTTGGTGAGGATACCGAACACATATTCAATGATGATTTCTGGGAAAACTTGGATTTCGTGACAAATGCTTTAGACAATGTGGAGGCTAGAACTTATGTCGACAGAAGATGCGTTTTCTTCAGAAAACCTTTACTAGAATCGGGAACCTTGGGTACTAAAGGTAACACACAAGTTGTCATTCCAAACTTAACAGAATCTTATTCTTCCTCTAGAGACCCACCAGAGAAGTCTATTCCTCTATGTACATTAAGATCTTTCCCTAACAAGATTGACCACACCATTGCGTGGGCAAAATCTCTATTCCAAGGTTATTTCCATGACGCTCCTGAGAACGTGAACTTGTACCTATCACAGCCAAATTTTGTCGAAACGGTTTTGAAACAAAGTGGTGATGTCAAAGGTATCCTTGAAACCATAAACCAATATCTCACAACAGATAAGCCCTATACCTTTGAGGATTGTATCAAATGGGCAAGATTACAATTTGAAGATAAATTTTTTAACGATATCAAGCAGTTGCTATACAACTTCCCTAAGGATGCAGTCACATCCAAGGGTGAACCATTCTGGACCAGTCCAAAGAGAGCACCTGAACCATTAGTGTTTGATATCAACGATCCTAACCATTTTGACTTTGTTGCTGGTGGTGCAAACTTACTGGCTTACGTTTATGGATTGAAAGGTGATAATGGTGAAGCTGACAAGAAATACTATACAAGCGTGTTATCGAAAATAGATATACCCGAATGGAATCCAAAATCAGATGTTAAGATTCAAGTCAATGATAATGATCCAGATCCAAATGCCGGGCTGGTTACTGATAACTCAGCCATTGAGAAGTTGTCTTCAAGCTTGCCATCGCCTTCTTCATTGGCAGGTTACAGATTATCAACTGTCGAATTCGAAAAAGATGATGACACCAACCATCATATTGAATTTATTAACGCTGCTTCTAATTGTAGAGCAGAGAACTACTTTATTGAAGTTGCTGATAAATCCAAAACAAAGTTCATTGCTGGTAGAATCATTCCTGCCATTGCCACTACCACTGCTCTAGTAACTGGTTTGGTTTGCCTTGAACTTTATAAAGTTGCAGATGGCAAGACTAATATCGAAAAGTATAAGAATGGCTTTGTAAATCTTGCATTGCCATTCATCGGCTTTTCTGAACCTGTTGCAAGTGCAAAGGGAAAATACGGCGACAAAGAATATGACAAGATCTGGGATAGATTTGATTTGTACGGTGATTTAACCCTGCAAGAGGTTATTGATTACTTTAAAGAGAATGAAGGTTTAGAGCTTTCCATGATGTCCTACGGCGTTTCGTTGCTTTTCGCATCTTTCTATGTGAAGAAGATGGAACCAAGATACAAGATGAAGATCAGTGAAATCATTGAGTTGGTTACCAAGAAGCCAGTTACTGAAGGCGATAAGTCATTGATTTTAGAGGTTTGTCTTGAAGATGAAAATGGTGAAGAGCCTGATGTGCCATATGCCGTTCTTCACTTATAAACTAATAGTCTTTTCTTTAATGTTGTGATCTTATATGAAAAGCTGTATAATTTAAATAAAGCTTTGGGTCAGAGTGTGAAACTTCAAAATTATCATACACTCTCATTGAAGTAATTTAGTTAACTAGCGTATTTCGTCCGGCAATCATACTATATAATGCCCCCTTTCTCTTCAAAAGGGTATAAAAATCTCCATCTTCTGCAACTCTACCATTTTTGATCACAATTACTATGTCAGAATGCTGCATAACCTTTTCTTGATGTGTGATACAGATGATAGACAGGCCTTTCCCTTTAAGCTCACATAATAGATCTAGCACTACTTCTGTACTATGGGCATCAAGTGAAGCGGTGCACTCGTCGAGAAGAAGAACACTGGCCGGACGAAGCAATGCTCTGGCTATTGAAAGTCGTTGTGCCTGACCACCAGAAACTAGTATATTCCCAGAAACAGCAAGAGAAGAATCAAGCCCATTTTCCAAGCCATCTACCATAGATGTTAATTCAAGTCTATCAATAATTGACCATATCTGCTCATCTGATATAGAATGTCTCAAAGGATTACCATAAAGCAGATTGTCTCTGATGCTACCATTAAAAAAATAGTGCTTTTGTGAAACGACCGATACATTGTACATTAACCACGACATTTTAATTGTATTTATATCATATCCATCCACCGTGATCATTTGAGAAGTCGGGAAATCTAGAAATTGCTGTTTTGGCAAAGTTTGCAGACGGAGAATGAGATTCGCTATCGTGGATTTACCACAACCTGATCCACCAACAATAGACACTAGTTGATTCCTTGGAATATCCATGGACATATGCTTCAAAATAGAGTGTGCCGGATCGCTAGGATAGGAAAATGTCACATTCCGAAAGGAAATACAAGAAGGAATTTGACAATTCTGCAAGTTTGGAGTCAAGTAGCCACCTCTAAAGCGTGTATCATCTTCTTCTATGAATAAAAGCTGGTTAATTTTCAAAGCAACTCTCAAACCACGATATAGTCCAGGTGCACTCGACAAAATTTCAGCAATAAATGTTACGGACATCAAAATCATCATAACGACTTGCATCATTTGAACTATTGTGTACTCACCAGTAGAAATCAATCTAAAGCCATAGTAAAACATAATTGCTTGCGATACATTGACTAGAAAGAAAATTGAGTTTGCTGAAAATCCCATAGCAATTGATCTTTTAAACCCATTGGATAAAACCATGTCAAGCCCTTTTTGAAGTTTGTTCTCAAAATGACTCTGCATATTGTAGCACATTATTGTTTTAATGCCTACCCGACTTTCATAAACAATGGACTCGGCCTCATTCAAAGTATCTTTATAAGAGAACTCTGACTTCTGCATTATTGTGGTGCCAAATATACTGAAAATGGCAAATAGAGGAAACATGCTAAAACCAACCAATGAATACTTCCATCCTATAGTCAACGTCCAGATAATGCAAACAATACTAACAGCAACGCCAGAAACTAATTTTGATAGAGCAGATGAGAAAATTCGTCTAAAATCTCTTATATCATTCATTATCAGTGTTGATAGTTCGCTTGGATTCGCATGCTCAAAAAAAGTTACATCCTGCGATAGTATTTTAGTTAACGATGAAAACTGTAAGTTCTTGGTCAACCTTTGAGAAACGTAATCCAGTGAAGTGAAAGAGATAAAAAAGGTAAGACCGTTAGCAATTGCTGTTGCTGTTGCAATCATGGACCATTTGACTTGTTCATGGTTGGAAATCAGTACCCCTTCTGCCTTAGGAATAATACCATTAATTAAATGTGAGAAACAATAAGAAAAAATGGGTGTAAGAATTGTATTTATAACAACGAATAGTAAACCAAACAAATACCAAAGTTTGTATTTGGGTGTTAGCTTCTTGATAATCAAGTTGAAAGCAATGAACATTGGTCCTCTTATATTTCTCCACTTCTCAGCATCATGTTTGGATTTCACAGCTTTGTCAGATGCAGTACCCAGCCTCTTTTCGAGGCTGTCTAAAGAGTCTGTATTCTGCAAATAATCAAAGAGATTCTTTTCGTGGTCTGGTCCATCACTTTCAGTGGTCGACATTTCCTCAGTGAAAGATTGGAGCTCTGATGCAGCAAAATCACACTTGGAGTTCTTCGAGTCTTCCTTGAAACCGGAATCAACTATCTTTCCATCTTTGACTACATAAACCATATCATCAGCTCTAACGTGTGATAGCTCGTGAGTAATTATTATTGTAGTTTTATTTTCTCTCCATGAATTTATTTTTTTCATAAACAGTTTACGTTGTGAACTATCCAAAGCGGACATACTTTCGTCAAGAATGAGTATGTTGGTATCCCTTAGTTTAGCTTTTACCAAATTCAGTCTTTGCTCTTGCCCTCCACTGAGCTGCACTAAATTTTCATTCTGCTCTTTGCTATTCCCTAGGTGTGTTTGTAATCCGTTTGGCAAATTTTCAATCACAGTTGAAAAATTAAAAAAGTCAATAGCTTCAGATACCCCAGAAGAGTTTATATCATCAAATGGAGTGCCTAGCAAAATGTTATTTTCCACTGTGTCATTGAAGACTGTAGGAAACTGTTGAACCAAAATTATTTGATCTCTGAGCCATGAATTGTCTAGTGTTCGAAGATCATGACCGTCAATACTAATTGATCCTGATTCGGGCTCGTAGAGTTTGAGAAGCATATTTGCGATAGTGGATTTCCCTGATCCTGATTTGCCAATAATGTAGGTAGTTTTGAATGGTTGAATATTGAGTGATATGGAATCCAAAGTTTTACACGTTGAGGGATGGTCGCCATCACTGATATCATCTTGACCATAACTGAATGATATGTTCTTGAATCTTATATCCCCGTATAAATTCTCATCTGGAACAAACAATGTTTTGTTAAACTTTTCAATTGATTCGATGGATAGGGAAAATTTAACGATCTTTTTGAAAGAAGTGTTCGCTTTTTGATAAATGACAGCGATGACCGACAAGCTACTGATAGTGAGTGCTAGCTTCAGACAAGAATAAAATGCAGAAATAACATCACTACTGCTATCTTTTCTAGTTCTCACGAGATAGGAGCCAAACCAGAAACTCTGAACAAACAACATGAAAGATAGAGCTTTCATGATGGAAGAAACCATGTTTGCATAGATGGAGAATTTTCTGAAGGCAACCTCACAGTCATCCAAGGTTTTAGAGAATGAGTTTAGTTCAAGCTTCTGAGAGAATATGATTTTAATCCACAAAAAGGATGAGAAATTCCAATTGAGTAGGGAAATGGCTTTTGATGTTTCATCATCTTCAACTTTGGACCACTGTTCAACTTTTTTGCCAAAAATCATGATTGATAAACCTAAAAGTGGGAACACTGACATGACCAGTAATGTTAGTTTCCATGAATAGATCATACTTATTATTAGCAAAGAAATTATCGAGAACAGACATTTGCATAAGACCGAGAGGTATTCACTAATTGAGCTCCTGAACTCTTCGATCGATCGGTTCAACTGAATCATATCACCATCTAAATTACGGTTGTCCTCAAACCAACCGAGTTCTCTTGAAAATAAGGACCTGAACAGCTGTTTCCTGCACCGCACCTGTTGTCTCTCGCCCAAGTAGGTGAACATGAACGTCTCAAGCCATCCAAATATAGATGTTCCCAAGCCAATCAAAATAATAGCAAAACAAGACCATTCTACATCACGCACAAATTGCGAAGGTGAGCTGTACTTCCCCGTCTGAAACTTTGTTAATCTCGTAAACATGCGGTTTACCATTATTGTGCTAGCTACATCAGTGACTGCACATAACGCGTTGAAAAATATAGCTGGAATGAGATAAAGCAGATCTGCCTTGACGAAAAACTGGAACGGGTTCCTACCAATATTATCTTCAGTCTTATCAGCATGATCGCCATCGCATATATCTTGGCAACGATTAACATGGAGTTCTGTTTCCAACTTGTTGTTCAAAATATTCTCAGTTTTTTCGACTTCAGTGTTTGAATAATTTGGAAAAATTGCTGAAGGAGAGTCAAATTCCTGTAATGTCGTTGGAGTCTCGAGGACTGAACTGGTGTACTCGTCAACGCTCTCTGAAATAGACTTCTTCTCCATTGTATTGTATATAGTTATTCACTTGCGGTGTCACTGTACATAACCGAGGGAAGAAGGCAGAGAAAGCCTGCACAAACAAGTTGAAGGTACATGGCTATTGCCATTAGTTATAAGAGCAAGGAAGCTGGACAATCAGCATTGCAAAAGACCTTATCTGGCTCAAAGGCAGAGAACCGAACGAAACGCAGATAGTGTTTTGTGCACAGTGAGAATTACCGCTTCCGGACATTTCAATGTAGCGATCACTGGCTCATGAAACGGGCTTGCGCATCGCAAAACATGAAACTTCCATACTTCTCCCGGAGCCCTTCAGTTATATAAGAGACTGTTTGGAATGCATCAGCGTTCACCATTGGCATGCTGTGAAAGCTCCAGCACGCCACTGGCAATGCAACAGGTAGAGAAACCCTCTTCCACTTTTTGGCTTCTTTCGCCTCGTCAACCGAGCTTCGGTTTTCGTTCGCTGTGCTGCTATAAAAGGCTTTTTGCCTGTGAAATTTACTATACTTTTTCTTCATCCTACTACCTCAAAGAGGGGAGGGGATCTTGTAAGAAAGAGCAAAGCCGTAGGGGCGAAGGAGTCGGGACTGCCAGGTTAACAACCACGGCTGGTTGTTGGCCACACATGAATCGACACACGTGTGGGCTATATCTGTGCAGTAGGATTTCTTTGCAGGGGCAGTTCGCTCCCCCGGCTTGGCATCTTGCTGGAGTCAATCACTCCAGAGAGGTGAAATAACATACTTCCTCTACACACTGAATGATGAACTTTCCAGATAGGGACAACTGATTCGACCTAGTGTCGATGCAGAGAAAAATCTAACAAGTTTTTTAGTAGAAGTCTTGGTTTCTGACCAGTGTTGTAGCGGAGGAAAATTTGTAGCAGAATTTCGGAATTTTGGGCGTTGTACTGTAATGGTTACTTGTAAATTGATCAACAGGGTGATGTTTATGACTCTGGGCATTGGGGCTCTTTCTTGATCTCTTCCCGGCAACTGTAAATGTGAGTTTGTTTGATCTAAGAAACATATAGATCCTACTCCGTGCCAGACTGCCCACGAGTTGGAATTCTTTCACCGTTCTTCTATTGTCGCAGGCTTCCGAGACCTATCCACTCTTTTTTGCTGTTCCTCCGTACTGTACAGCAGCACCTCTACAGAGATTGCAGCCACCACAGCCACTGCGAAGTCTCCAATCAACAGCTAGACCTGCCAGCACTTATCTAACATGGATCAGGGTTGGTTATTGGTTGCGCTGACATCACTGATAACGTTTCTGGGGTGTTGCGTTATCTATACAGATGTCATCTACAAATTTCTCTTCCCCAGGAGGGCGTCGATAAAACCATTCAGCATTTCACACGATACAAACTTCCTCATCTGTTCGTTGGCTCTATCATCGGGCTGCCTTATCTTCACATCGTTGTACAAACTACTGCCCAAATCGCACAGTTATCTAAAACAAATACCCCAGCTCAGAGGAAATGATCATCTGCTCAAACTTACAGAATATTCATGCTATTTGGCAGGTATCGCAATATGTTCTTTGATGAATGTGATTATCCACTTAATGACGAACGAGAGTTTGGTCCATTGTGCACATGATGGTGCCGACGATCGTACTCATTCCCGTTCCCATTCCCATTCACATCTACCTTCCCATTCTAATATAGATCATAATGGCGATAACGATTTGGAATCTCTAAACTATTCTCTTCCCACTTGTAAAAGTTCCCACGACGACCATGCTCATAGCCATATCCATTCGCCTCATGAAGAAACATCCTCCTCATCAGATGAGCGGAAGGTCCATGGAGACCAAACAGTTATCGAGACATCAAATTCCCAGTCATCTTCACCGCCAAAAGACTCACACGATACACATTCGATCCCACCAGTATCTGATATGGTGCCTCGTCCAGCTAGAGCCAAGTCTACCGGCCATGCTCATGTGTCAGAAACTGACCCGCTAGTCAAAACTAGTGTTCATGGTCCTAAGAAGATCATATCTTTGATGGACTTGTCATTGAAAACGTTGAAAGGAGAGACTATGACTGGGAAGTGCTATGGGGACATAGATTGTTGTACGGATGAGATTTTGGGTAATAATCACCTACATCAGCATAAGCCTAAAAAACTCTATTTTTGCACGAGACCATCTGAGGAAAATCTGTTGTTTTTCCCTGACAGAAAACACATGATTACGGACAGAGCGGAGTTAGCCTCGAGGTATCCAGATTTAGAAATTCATTCTCCATTGATTGCTAATGACAACACAGATGTTCCTAAGGTCGTCCATCCGGTTCTTCATGATGCATCAAATAATCTTCAACAACAACCTCGTGCCCTTCATTACAGTGTATCGGATGATGCAGCGATCAATAAAGCAATCCCAGACCAAACAAATGTTTCCAGTCTTAATGTTGGTCAACAGCCAAAGGCAAACCCAATGGCTGAAAATGTAGGGTCCTCTCTCCTTAGAAATTCAGATCAAGTGCCACAATATCATAGCATAAGCACTCCCGCACTGGAAGACTCTTTCTATTCTGATACTCATCTTTCCACGAACCCAAACAGTCACCGAAGAGAAAATTTAGTCCACGAGGAAGAGGGAGAGGAAGAAAATGAAGAAGAAGATCATGCTGATTTTAATATCACCCACCACCATCATATAAAAACCCCACTTTCGAGATTGCTATCTATTGGGTTGCAAACTATAATGGCTATTACATTACATAAGTTTCCTGAAGGGTTTATCATGTACTCTACATCGAAAACCAACCCTGAGCTTGGCATGTCCATTTTCTTGTCGATGTTCATACACAATTTTGTTGAAGGTTTCACAATGACGCTTCCAATATATATTGCATTGAATTCCAGGGCAAAAGCATTGTTGATAAGCGGAACGTTGGGAAGCTTGAGCCAGCCTATTGGTGCATGCATTGGATATTATATGTTTAAAGGTAAAAGAGACATGAGCGACCCATTTAGCATTGTTTTGGTGGCCGTTCTTCTTGCGATTACTTCTGGGTTTCTTACTTTTATTTCTCTACAAATGTTTGCTAGCGCCATTGGGTTTGGTGGAAGACAGGAAAAGGTACTTAAATGGAGCTTCTTCGGAATTTTCTTGATTTGTCTGAGTAACGTCCTTTTATAGCTTGGCCATGATTCATTATACATATGTTTAGATACTGGATGTATAGTATTAGCAGAAAACTATTCGTTTCGAGTTGACTTATATTACGTAAGACACGTTTTTCCGCGGTAATGGGTTGTTGTTGATTGACTGTCCGGACAAAAGTACCCGGTGTTCTTAGGACGATGACGATGGCCAAGCATATATGTTGAGTTTCTCGTGCTATTCCATTATTATAGACAACTTAATATTGGAAAACAAGCACTACGAAAACTAGAACAAGTATGGGTCAAAAACCTAGTAAACTGAATAGTGAGGAGATCTCTACTTTACGACAGGAAACCAAATTCTCTACGAGAGAGCTTCATCAATGGTACAAGGGGTTTAAAAGAGACGTACATAATGGGGGATTGACCAAGGAAGAGTTCATTAAGATACACAAACAATTCTATCCATTTGGAGACCCGACTGAATTTGCTGCATATGCGTTTGAGGCGTTTGACATAAATGACAAACGAAAAATCGATTTTCAAGACTTCATCAAAGCTTTGAGCATTGCGTCAAGGGGGAGTGTGGAGGAAAAATTGAGATGGGCTTTCAAGATGTATGATAGGGATAAGGACGGATCTATATCTTACAGCGACCTTCTAATTGTGGTGAGATCTGTATACAAAATGGTGGGAACCAAGGTTGTGAAGTTTGAAGAAAGCGAGGCGACACCCGAATTGAAGGCAGATAAAATATGGCTAGGATACCACAAAAAACTGAGTGACAAGGCATTCGGAAAGATCAGCATACAAGAGTTTTCAGACATTACCAACGTGTCTTCGAAGGTCATACAGTGGGTGAATGTGTATAATGACTTGATATGAGCCATCATCAGATAAGGAGATAATGATTGTATACCTAAAGCTTTCTATACCGCTTATCAGACGCCTTTTAGTGACTAATGAATACGAACAAAAAAAGCTAGATAAAGACGAATGTAAACGGAGTAAAAACTCCAACTTCGACGGCTTTCGCAAATCCGTACAGAACATATTTTGACTCGATTCATAACACAATAGCGGTCGTTACTTTCCTTCTATATATACAAGTGCCCTTGCTTGTCTATCACACTCAGATTCTTTCTGCAAGGTAGACCGCAGTCTTGCAGACGCCCTTTATTGTTTCAGTTAGCAGCCAGTATGGTCTTGCGTTCTTGGAATCGTGTTGGATGGCAGTGTCCAAATGCTCCAACTCCTGGTCCCTGAAAACCCTGATGGTTTCCTTCAAATGCTCAATCTCCTTCGAGTCGGAGCATTTTACAGTCGCCAGCTCCTTCACATCAGCAAAGTTATTCGTCAAGACTCGGAGCTGTGTGTTGTAGTGTTTCCCAATAACAGTCTCCACGGCCTCTGTGCACGCCATTGCGGCCTCCTTGTTCATGAATCCAGTGGCGAAACCCATTCCAAAGGCACCCACCTTCCAAAACGGCGTGAAAATGGAAGGCCTCACGCGGTGTTCGACTTGCAAGTTGTTGAACGTGGAACGATGATGTACCTCCTGTTCCCACATGTGTTTTAACACCGGCTTGAGCTTCTTGTTGTGCGAAAGCGCAAGGTATTGTCCGGCATAGATCAAGTCTGCACCTAGCTCCCCCGCCTGGTCAACTCTAATGACTCTCTCAAGATAAGCCTGCTGTGCCGGAGACAGTGGTGCATGAGTGGGTCCTTGCTCAGGCTTCGATGCCAGGTACGACACGCCAGGCCCTTTGTACGTTGATTGCCGTCTGACAAACGTTTTCGCCACCGATTTTCCGGCTACTGTGGGACGTCTCATCCTGTTTCTGTCTGCTTTCCAACTGCTAGAAAAGCCGTATCCCCATCTCTATCCAAAACAGAACAAAAAACAGCATGAAGTTCTCTTTGTGTCAAAAATCATGCTCTGGTCTCTCTGATCAGGGTTCGGCCTAACACCGCAGTCGACCCACATTTCCCTCGTGCCCTTTTTCCCCGCAGCCGCCGATCGACTTATCTCGCTGCCGCGTTGGAGTTGCCTTTTCGGAGTGTGGGTCCCTTCCCCAACTTCGATTTAGTCATTCCCCCGTGGTTTTTCATCCATTTCTGCGGAAACTGTCTACATATAAGAGAGGCGGTGTCTGGCTGCCGCCTCCCCCGCAGCACTTTAAGGACGAGGACACACTGTTAACCAGCGTGGGAAAAACATCCAGCTATACAGAACAAAACATGGTCAAGGCAACTATTCTTGGAGCGGCAGGCGGTATTGGCCAGCCATTGTCTCTTTTGTTGAGACTCAACGAAAAGATCGACGAGTTGTCGTTGTACGATATCGTCAACACTGTCGGTGTAGCCGCGGATCTTTCGCACATTCCTACGCGTCAGGTCATTAAGGGCTATGCCCCAAAGGACAAGAATGACAGCGAAACAGTCAAAGTTGCGTTGAAAGATAGCGACATTGTCATCATCCCTGCGGGGATCCCAAGAAAGCCCGGCATGACACGTGATGACTTGTTCAAGATCAATGCCGGAATCGTGAAGAACTTGGTGCACCAGGCAGGATTGAGCTGTCCGGATGCGTTCATCTGCGTGATATCCAACCCCGTCAACTCCACTGTCCCAATTGCCGTCGAGGAATTGAAAAGATTGGGCGTTTTCAACCCAAGAAAGGTCTTTGGTATCACCACCTTAGACAACTTGAGACTAGAAGAGTTTTTGAGTTCGGCTCTCGACGGGAAAGTTTCCGCTGCTGATTTGTACAGTGACGTCATAGCAATTGGAGGCCATTCCGGCGATTCTATCGTTCCACTTATCAACGGCTGGAGGAGAAACTTCGCTAGCGAAGAATATTCGAAGCTCGTTAAGAGAGTCCAGTTTGGAGGCGATGAGGTTGTCAAGGCGAAGGACGGCAAGGGCCCCGCTACCCTCTCTATGGCGACGGCGGCATACAGATTTGTCAATAATTTACTCGACGCTATTACAGCAGCCAACAGTAGCACCGTCAAGGAAGTTGCCTTTGTCAAGATTGACGAGTTGAAGACAAAAAAGGTACCGCTGTTCATTTCCAAACACACGCAGTACTTCAGCTTGCCTATCGTTCTTGGAAAGGACGGCATTGAGATGGTGGAATTCCCAGAATATCTAAGCGAGCCCGAAGTTCTCATGACTAAACATGCTGTAGAGAAGGTGAAGGCCGACGTCAGCAAGGGCTTCAACTTTGTGCATGGCTCTAAACTATAATTCGGTAATTATATCTCGCAAACTTTGTGCAGTATTTTATATGTTTTCTCTGAGTATTTTTTCTCTTTTCTTGATGAACTAATCTGCTGAGGAAAGAAAAGAAAATCTCTCAACTTAAATAATTTCGTCTCTCACGGCTGCAAGGTAGAGAGCGGAGCTACCTAATCGGGAATACTTTTCCGCTTTCTGCATACTATTCTGCGAAGCGGATTATCTGAGGTGCATAGTATCACCGCACCACTGAAACGCCTTCTGCATGCTCATGCACAACGCTGTTGCCTTCTATGGGATGAGGGAAGAAAGAAAGAAATGCAGGCGCTTGAACCTGCAAGCACAGATAGCAGTTACATCATCACCTTTCTTATGTTGTTGGACTCCTGCCATAGTCACTAACTTTAGTAAGATGATTACAAACAGAAACCATTTGCTTATAAAAAAGCTCACGAGAATGCATATATGATACATACAATTATTCATACAAACTAATACCTGTTATATTGCATCCCCGATATACGACCAGGTATCATAGCTGGACCACGGGACGGCATCATGGGAGACATTTGCATGCCTTCCGGTTGCACTTGCATTTGCACGTGATGCATTTGCTGTACTTGTTGCTGTGCTTGTACTTGTTGCTGTTGCTGTTGCTGCTGCTGCTGCATAATCACCTGCTCGTCTATGTAGTGCCTACCGGGCTGCTCGTAAGCTATATATGCACCATTGACCATTCCAGGGGGAGGGATACTATTGGGCTGTCTTGCAAAACCAATCCGATTTGACATCTGTGGGTAACCTGGTGCATTGGTGTATTGAACACGCTGTTCTTCTATCGAACTTGGCAATTGTCCATGCATCGGCAATTGTCCTTGGCCATTTGAAGACACCCTTGAGCCAGGCTGAGGTTGGTTATGAACTGGGCCCTGTATAAAGTGCACTTGTTGCATTATCTGTCCATTGGGTCCTACTATGCGAGGACCTAGCGTACCAGGTGCACTTTGGAATCTTGGCTGTCCAGGCCGAGTAGCCTCCATCATTTGAACATGATGCTGTGGTGGAGAGATATTCGGCTGCATTAGCTGTCGAGACTGATGTTGTAATGGTTGCGCGTGAGACTGTTGATGCACTATTGGAATGTACTGCCTTTCTTGTTGGAAGTGTAACTTCGCCGGTGACGTTAAACGTCCATTCCCACTGGTACCAGGAGTACTGTTTTCTACTAAAGTAGGTATATTGGTATCGGCAGGGCTGAATACTGCGGGTTCATTGTTTGGAACCATTTGACGGCCAACGCTATTATGCGGGGCGTTTTTGTTTTGAGGATAAGGATTGACATGTGCCCATTGAGAACCTTGTTGTTGTGGGTGCTGCTGATGCTGATGCTGTTGTTGTTGCGGCATCGGTCTGGCAGAAAATGCAACAGGCTGACGTTGACTAGCCGGACTTGAAACATTTGTATAAACTGGTCCTTGAATCACCGAATACATTTGTTGGTGTTGTTGCGGTGGGTGTTGTGACTGTGTCTGGACCGGTGTTTGCTGCTGTACCTGAGAAGATAGTAAAGGTGACACGATTTGAGGCGTTGAAGGAACAACATTAGGAGCAGCCGAAGGAGGACCTGGAACTTGAGCTGAGACTGAAGCTCTAGAATTAGAATTCAAACTATCGTCTCTTGTCAAGTCGTAATATACTCGTTTGGGTGAAGATAATTTGGAGTCTTCATTAATAACTTCATCGATTTTCCGCTTTCCCGTCGTTCCGCCAATGTTGCTTTTTCTTCTTTTACTTTTACTTTCATCACGTGTTGCAGATTCTCTAGCTTTGAAATAGTCGATTCTTTCGTCATACGACATCACAATTAGGTCCATCAATGGTATATCCCGTACCGTGTGAGGACTTGAAACCAATGCATCAATGAAGGACTGGACATATTCTGCCAATGAACTATTGTTCGAAGCCTTTAATATTTTCTTAGCAAGGGATCTGAAAACAGACAACTCGGCTGGATAAGTGATTTTTCTTGCTGATATTTCCAAACAATCGAATGCAGTGTTATAGTGTTCCAAAAAATCGTAACATTTCGATAACAGTAACCACGGTAAAAAATCACCATCTGTAGATTGGATAAAATCAACAACATTATCGGACTTAATGTAATACCTATCTTTTTGTATAATGTTATGTAACAGACTTCTTGCTTTGCTCGGATTGAATAATGAGTTATCTGGTGATAATAGTAGATATGAGTGCAGCAAAAGGATGATAGGCTCTTCTGGAAATTTTGACTCTGCAAACTCACAAATCCATGCAGCGGCATCCGGATCATCAGTCCTTTCGAACAGTACCACCAAATGTCGTATCAAACTAACACACATTTCTATACTTTGGGAATCTGTTGGCGCCGGTAACGACAATGCCAAGCTCAGTTCGTCTTTAGCGGATTTCAGATCTTGGTCATTGAGTGCTACAGAAGTCATCTCGAGATGAATACTCCTGGCAATATTAACTTCAGCGTCACCTATCAATTCTTTAGGAAGTAAGTATGATGCGTTTCCTAACGCATCGACTGCTTCTTTTAAAGAGTTCATTTTGAGTAGACATTTTCCGAGGGAAAGCCAAAGTAGTGGATCATTTCTTGCAAACTCCAATGCTGTTTGGATGACCGAGTGCGCTTTTTCAGGATCGTTCATTAGTAAATAGTAATTGGACAGTTTGGCGCATAACTTTGTATCATCCCTTATCTCGGGGTAAGAAACCATTGCAGAGTTTATTAGATCGATTGCATTTTTGACACCGTCAACTTTATTTGATGCATAATCTTTGTTGACTAAAGAATCTACCAATAAATTGATTGTTACTAGATCTGAAGGGTGATATTTCAATGCCGATTCGAAACATTTGATCGCTATTGAGTAGTTTGAGTTCAGCTCTATCGCAAGTTTTCCACAATTTATCCACGTAGTTGAAATTAAATTCGGTATTAATAGTTCATAATTAGGATGGGGGTCTTTTGCTTTCGAAATATATACTGGTTTTGACTTTGTTTTATCTTCCTCCCTTCTGTTTTCAACATCTTCCTTGGTATTTTTTATGTTCGTACGGTGATCAGGACTTAAGGGTTTACTTCGACGCGTATTTGGTTCATGTGTTTCTTTAATGGACTTGTTATCCAATGCCGCTGACTCGGTCGAGGAAATCGACAGCGATTTTTTAGTATGAGAACTCGATATGGAAATATTCCGGGACTTTCTTCTTTTGTTTGAATGGAGTATATGGGCCTGATCGATATCTGGGTCCAAGGGAGGAGATGTGCCGACGGTTCTTTCCGTGATTTTTCCGGTCATGCTTAGCGGAAGAAAAAGCGCTAAATTCTTGAACAGGAAATGGGGTGGGATGAGGCGAAGTGTTTGTGCGAGTGAGATATGGATGGATAGACGGCTCGAAAGATGATACTTTCCTCGTATTTGATGATATGGCAGATATCGAATACGCAGCCGGGTAGTGGACAAAATGTTCAAGAATAGAGTTCAGAGTATTTCTGGATTAGCGGACAGACTTCATCAAATGGAGAGGGGGCTTCGGACACTTTAGTGCTTGGTTCCGAATCTTTTTTGACAGCCCGATGGGATCAGGATTTGTCGAAGGAATTGAGGATGGCAAGTAACTGGGGAAATAGGAAGGAGCGAGAGGGGACGACAAGAGTAGGCGATGAAGAAAGGAGGAGAGGAAGAGAAGGAGAAAGAGGGGAGCGTAAAACGGGGGAGGCAAAAGACCACAACAAGGAGGAACACGGCGAAACGAATTGAAACGGGGAGTGATATGGAGTATATCCAAACAATATCGAAAAACGGAAGAGGCAGGATGCGCTAGCGCTAAGTCAAGCATCTCCACGACTGCAGCAACGCTTAAGGTGCAGGATACAGGACGAGGTGCGTTTAGTGCAGCAGCACGAGCCCCTGCTGTGAGCACAGATAGATGGGGGGGGGAAGATGTAAGCGGGTGGAGTCGCTGGAGTCAAGTGTAGCGTGTCGGCCGGCGATGATGGCAACCCCGTACAAGGTGTCGGGAGGTGCGGAACTATTGTGCCGGGCATCGCCGACACCAGCTCACAATTACCGGGGGGCTAGTAACATGACCTGATCTGGTCGATATTCTGGAAGCGAGGGCGGGAATATCCTGACGCAGCTGTAGCAGACTGGCCTGCACAGTGGTCGAAGTACTTATGCATGTACATGCCCGCCTCCACTGGAAACAATCGGTGAGGGGTATTGCATGATGCGTCGATCCATAATAAAATATTTTACTACAGGAGTATAATACGTCGGAAGTGTACGCTGCAGCAGGCTTAGTGCTCCGTTAGTCTACGCATCGAGTAAGTATATGCAAGCTATAACTCGGCACACATATTTATCACACACTACAGCGTTGCCCAAATATATAAATAAACACAGATGAGGCTTGGATTGCGGATTTGCATTCTTTACGGCCCGATCTTACGCGCATGTTACTCTCCCGGCGCGGGCTCGGTTCGGGGGGAGTTCATGCCCTTTGTCCCAGTAGCTTAATGCCACTGGCACAGGACTAACAGCCGTCGGGTCCAGCCATTTTCACTCCTTCTCTCGGCCCGCCTCATCTGTGCCGAGGGCACACGCAGATATAAGCTGTCATACAGCTGTTGTGTTCAATTACGTTCAAATCTGAAATGAGACAGAAACAACAGCAGCGTGCAGTACAAGCAATACGACCAGTACAGGAAGGACCAACAGTAACGCTACCTCCAGCAGCACCGGCGGAACCCGGCACCAGCAGCAGCAACAATAACAGCAGCACAGCGGTATGACCTCGCCCCTCCTGCTTCTTCCTTTCTGTTCCTGTGCGTTTCCCGTCCCTCTCGCTTTCTGCTCCTCTTTGCCCGTGACGGGGCCTGCGACTAGGCCTCCCGGGCGGTGCCTTTGTTTCTCTTCCTTATGCTGCTGCAGCATGCACACCTCCCTCCAGCCAATTTATTTTCTGGCCAGCATGTCCAGAGTTCCTGCGTGTTTGTGCAGCGTCGGTGCAGCGTCTGGCGAAAAAATGCCGTAACTGTACGGCTACCTATTGCCGTCATTGGCACGCCGGCCGGAAATAACCTCCCCGCGGAGGATTTGCGCCAGAAAGATCGGCACGCATTTCCGTAGGCAACGCCAGATCCTTGAGCTGAGTTAGGACCCTTGCTCATCCTCTGGAACCAGCAACTTGTGCTGGGAGGATCTGCCCCGCTGGGTCGCTCGTCAGATTGCTGTTTCGGACGGTTCCCCCTGCACGTCGGCCGAAGCGGCCCCAAGCAGGACCCCCCCAAGCAGAGCCTCGCGGACTTAATTCGGGGCAATCCCGATGCTTCTCTACAGCCCTCGTCTACAGCAGGCATTGACCCGCCGACGGGCCGCATGCAGCTCTTATCTGGGGTGCTTGGGGCCTTGACGCCGTGGCGTGTGTCACAGCTCAGCACAGAATAGCTCAACGTGGCAATGCCCTGCGACAGCGGGATACGCACCGCCGGGCCGGTACGGAGACGTTCCAGGCTTGTGTCAGAGCTATTTGAAGTCGACGGTGTTCGTGACCTTAGTCAGAGGCCGGCGTGTACACGTTCCAGACTTGTGTAGGGGGTGCCCAGTGCCCGACGGCCTTCAGCCTGCAGGCTGTCGGGGCGATCGGAGATACGTGCTAGTCCAAGAGACGCCGCCTTATGTACCTACATGACGCACCCTTTGCCCTTTACGAGACGGCGGCTGCAGCGGCGGCGGCGGCGGCGGTGCTAGCCTACTCAGTCAGCTGGCGGGTACGAAATGTTCCGAGTCGAGAATCATTAACTATAATTTGTGGTCAGGAAGGTAAAAAGAAACAAGAGGGTGAGCATGATGGGTCGGAAAAAGAAAAAAAAAGTAAGAATACTATAATTATGTCACACGTCTGGGCGTCTGCGTTTGAAGACTACTGACGCAACGCCAGTTTTTATGTTGATGTCCAACGGAGTCGAACCGGGTCGGCCTCAGAACTTGCCCTGGAGCAGGTTTTTGATCATGTCTTTGCCGGTGAAGTACACGGTTCTGCTCAACGTGACAAAGTCCAGCGTGGAAGCAAACGTGTCCAAGAAGCCGAACGGCAACATCGCAGGAATCCAGCCTTGGGCCAACTCCAATGCAAAGGAGCCAGCAGGCATCGAGTACTGTCTGAACTTGCCCATTGGCATGAAGTTCTGCTCGCCCGGCAAGTAGACTGACTTGGTGAACTGGTTCGCATACGCAGCGGTCTGTTCTCCCTTCAAGATGGTGAAGTAGTCGTCGGCAAAGTGGATACCGGTGTGACCTTCGGTGCCGACAGCGGTACCGAAGAAGATCAAGTACTCAGATATGGACGCATGGAGGATGAACATCTGACCCATGGCTCCTCCGGCGTTGTTGAAAACCCAGTCGTCCATGTTCAACTTGTTGATGTAGGCAGAGCCGTATCTCTCCTCTAACTTCTCCTGCAAGGTCACGAAGATGGCCTCGATGTCGTCCTTCGGGGTCACCGCAAGGGTGTCTTTCACGAACTTCTGTAGCTCCTGCTTGTCAAAGATGTAGTTGGTCGGCAACCAAGTGTAGTAGAGGAAGTTCATCATGTAGAAAATCATTCCACCGAAAAATAGAAATTTCAGGATGGACGTTAGACGGCATTTTTTGGCACAGCAAAACATCTTAGCTTTTCGATATCGTCAGAGGTACCTTCCACAAACTTCAAGGTAGCAACGAGATCTGAAAAGGAAAACGTGAATTTTTTGTCAGCTCCATCTCTTTTCTTTTATACGACGACAACCAAAACATCCGGGGAGAAAAAAGCTATACGAGCCGCGTTTCCCTCGTTTCTCTCGTATGTCTCGTTTGGGTTCTGTTACCGGATATACCACAGGACTGGAAACGGGGTAGACAGATGAGATGCATGCCATTGTGCAACCGACACACTCCGCTTTACAACAGCTTCAGCAAGAAGCCCATTAGAGATTCGGTATGGACTGGAACATCCGATATAATCGCATCTACCAGGCCTTGCAGCAGTCGGCCCGTCCTGATGTCTGCTCCGTCTACTCTCAAATTAACGGTTGGACTGAAGACTTGATTGTGATTACTGTGATAGTACTCAGTTCCGAGGCATTGGTATCCAACACCCACTCTCAAAACACACAAGCCTACGAGTTTCTAAACTTCTGCGAGAGAGAACATGGGAATCAAGAAATTACTATCTTCAAGTGTTTGCACTCCTTGCTTTTAGCATTACCTCAAAATGCCGATCGTTCAATAAAATCTAAAGCATTAAACGAAATCAATGAGTCAGTGTCCAGGTATAAGGTGTTCAATGATTTTGAATTCCAGACTCTGCTATTCATTATCCAGTCTCCGCTTGGTGATAGTACCAGTTCAAAGCCTAAGGCAGACCAGTTAGTCGCTAAACTACACGCCAAAATCGAAGATTGTTTGAAAACCGACACCTCGTTAACTCCATACACCTCATTCTTACAAGATTTGAAATATATGATTCTTACAATACAGTTGGCACGGTTCCGATCTACTGATAAATGGTCCGCGTATCTAACGACCTCTTATCAGCTCATCAATGAAGGACTTCTAGACTCATCTCCTGCCAACGCCCCGCTTCTTCCTTGGTACAATTCAAAGTCAGATATCCCGTCTCTAATTCCCCTTTTCACAAAATCACTACTTTTGGAGCCATATGGATACTTCAAAAATTCTATACTGCAGAGACTGCGACTTTACTTCATTAATCAAAATAAATCCGAGGCAATGGGGAAACAGCTGGATTCCAATTATCCAATAACCAAAATCCTCAGATATCTGGCGTTTGATAAATTTTTTACATTATCACCATCATCTGGTGCCGGACTACTACTTCTTTCAATCCAAAGCGAACTTGCTATAGATGATAGTCAGTACCAGCGAATCTTCAACAACCTTATCGATTTGAATATCATCTTTGCCTCTAGAAAGTTTTCCTCAGTTAGGATATCAACTTTGCTTAGGCTTTTCCAGCTACATGAAACCGAGTATACATCGTCTCAGTTAATTGATGCAGTTTCCAATTTATCAAGAGACAAGAAGGTTGTGGTAAGGATAGACCAATGTGACGAAATATTGTCTTTTCCGTTGCTACAAAAGCGAGAATCAAAAATGCTAGACTCGCTATTCGCACATATACTCCCACAAGCGTTGGAGCGAGACTGGGATAAGCTGATGGTGGGAGATTAGTGATTTGGTCAGCGGTCTTTGATGTTTAACTTGTCATCTTTTTTTTTTATATAATATAGTATACCATGAACGAGAAAAGAAAAGAAAATAAACCAAATACTTAAATTCTGATAAAGTAAGAGAGTAACGACTCTCAAATTTTCACTCTTCCTACCAGCATGTCTGCGATGTCCCTGATATCCTCCCAGAATATCTCTCTACGCATCCTTGTACCATGAGAAGTTTCATTATTCCAAATAGTTTTCACCGAACGGAATTTAACATGGCTTCTTTCGATACCCAATACCGCAGCAGTTGCACTAACTTCATCCGAGTCCTCAAACTCCCCAATTTCATCTTCTGCATTGTGGACAACACTCCATTTCTCCTCCATAAACTCGACAGCTTTAATCGCAAAACGAGTGGCACGTGTTCTGTCAATCGGCGATGGGATACCACCTTGTTGAACATGACCTGGGATCGCTGTTCTCGAATCAAACCTTCCTTCTGATTCCAAGCTAATCATTTGACCAATGACCTCTGTGGACAACGCCTTACTTGCTTTCTCTGATTTTATCAAGATACGACCAGTGTGGTTTCTTCCCTTGTCTGATGCATAGCCTGCCTTCAAAGTTTGTATATCGGTTTCCAATTGCTCTAGTGAGATTCCTTCCTCCGGAACATAAGAACACTCGGCACCAGCGCATAATTGTGCCATAGTTGCCATATAACCACAATTCCCTCCCTGACATTCCACAACAAAACAACGGTTTCTTGTTGCAGAAGCAGATTGGCCAATGATATCACAATATTCAACCAATTTGTTCAAACAGGTATCAGAACCTAATGAGTATTCTGTACCTGGAACGTTATTCGAGATTGTTGCAGGGATCAAGACAATTGGAATCCGCAACGATGGGTAACTTTCTCTTGATGCTTCCAATTGAGAAACTGATTCCAATGCTTCAAAACCACCAACCACTACCAACCCATCCAACTGGTATTTCTCGAAATAATAAGCCACAAGACCAAGGTCAGCTTCTTCGGGTGTTGTGCGGTTAGTACCAATTTCGGAACCACCTAACGAATTCCAGTTCTCGATATTCAACCAATCGATGGTACGTATAGATTCATGTCTAGCAAGACCGCTGAAACCGTTGTAGATTGCATATGGAACGTGACCTCTCGACATACAGTAATTTGCAAAGGCGTATGTTGCGGAATTCATACCACCAGCAGGTGCACCGACATTTATGATTGCAAAGTTTTTTCTCTTCTCCAGTGGTAGTGAAGGTTCTCTGAAGTCTGCAATATTCATTGCAATCAAGTATTTGAGGTGTTCATGAAACTCTGAGTCTCTCAAAGAAATAGCCTTTTCAAAGTCTTTATCTTCAATTGCCTTTGCAACAGATTTAGTGAGTTTAACAGCGTCAACTAATGTTCTTCTCACAATTTTGTTCTCAGCAATACCAATCATAGGAGATGGTGTCTCTGGAGTACCCTCCAAAACTGCATCGACAGCTGCCACACCCTGTAGAGTAGCCAAGAAACGATCAAAGGCAACAGCAGGCCCACCTCTTTGAACGTGACCCAACGTAGTGACTCTGGTATCCAATCCTAGTCTATCAACAAGGACTTTTTTTACATCCTCACATGTAATTGGGGTAAGATTTGAGCTGATTGCACCTTCTGCAACAACAACAATGGTCTTTCTCTTACCTCTTGCTCTATGCTGGGAGACAGCTTCACACATATGATCGGACCATTCATCGACCGATGTAGGCTTCTCTGGGATGAAAACGTAATCTGCACTGGTTGCAATGGCTGCCATCAATGCCAACCAACCACAATGCCTACCCATGACCTCAATGACGAACGCTCTCTGATGGGAATTAGCCGTTGCATCGATATAATCTATTGCATGGCAAATTCTGTCTAAGGATGAGAATGCACCAATGGTAGCATCTGTACTGGACATATCATTGTCAATCGAACCGACAGTACCACAGATATTCAAGTGTTTGTATGTGTGATATGTTTCTTCTGTGATATCCTTCTTATCTAGTAATTCCTTGATAAGATCAGGCCATTCGGCTCTAAACAGATCGGCACCAGTTAACGAACCATCACCACCACAGACAATCAATGCATCGATCCCTGCTTCAATCATGTTCTTACAAGCCTTCAATCTGCCCCATCTTTCTCTGAACTCTTTGCATCTGGCAGTACCAATGTTAGTACCCCCCATGTTTAGCCAACCTCGGACGTCGACCCATTTCATCTCTCTGATGTATTCCGGCCCACCGTTGACCAAACCAGAGTACCCTTCATGAACGGCAAATACACGACAGTTTTTGTTGATTGCGGAACGGACAATTGCTCTAACGTTGGCATTCATACCAGGTGCATCACCACCGGAGGTCATAACAGCAATGTTTCTTTGTTTCTTCGCAGCCGCATCGATCGAAGGACTATTTGAATCATCCAGATTACTCCTAACTGAAGATGCCGTTTCATTTTCGAAGACGAAATCAGCAGATTTGAAAGTTCTTGAAGATTCGTTGACTGCAAATGCATTTTTCAATGCCGTGAAACCAACTATTGAACCTAGAGGATCAATTACGTACACTTCGAAAGGGTTCAATTCGTCTGGTCTGATCTGGAATTCACAATTAGCATTCTTCAATTTCTCAATCACATCCAAGAGCTTGTCGCTTTCAAGGGAAATGGCACTCTGGAGTGTTCTCCAATCTCTCTTCTTCTTGTGGCTTAATAGGTTAGTAATATTTCCTTCGATTTCCGTGACCGATGCTGCATTTTCTTCATCAACCAGCAAGCTAATCGCTGAAGCATTGCAGGAGGCAGCCTGGTTGGCCACCAAAGAGCATGAGTCGTAGGAGAGTTCATCGACAGTAAAGTTCAAGACATCTTTGTAAAACTTCTTGGCCTGCTCGTACAACGCTGCGTTTGGCGCATAGAAGATCACTGTAGCCGTCGAGTTGCACAATGGGCTTTCTAACGTCATTGTTACTGATAAGAAATAATGATTCGGTGCTTTATGTTTTATGCTAAAAGTATACACAGGTCTACGAATCCCCAGGGAAAGGAAGAAGTGAGCTGTTCCTAGTCTCTACAAGAGGTCCTTTTTGTCAAAATAATTCCTCCCGTACTCAGCCAACCATTTCCCCTGTACTGGCATCACGTGACGCATAAATTCCTTTGTCGTCATCACTAGTTCGTGGTAGACAATAAGCTTGACGGGAGGAACAGCTCCGTGAAGAGTTGAAGACGGGTGGATGAGGACGGGCTGTTTGCGAGAGAGGGTGGTATACGTGTCGCCCCGTGGAGAGAGACGGGCGCTCTGCGAGAAGTAGCCGGCGGTGATGGCTTTCATGACATGGAGGGCCGTTGTGTTGGGTTCACGCTCTGATTCCTGCGGACGGTCCGAGAGTAGGCCGAGTCTTCGGCAGATCCGCTGCAACTGCTTTTTGATGTTGCGGGCCTTCTGGAGGGCCTTGTATTGGAGGAAGTTGTCATGGCACCACTGTGGGGAGAATCCGCTTTCTGCAAACTTATTCCATATTTGTAGCAAAGTCAAATGGTCACCGCCTATTTTGCTGTGGAAACTGGCATGTGCGTTTTTGGCCATCTCCTTCTTCTCCTTGGAGTTTACGAACAATGACCCGGTGTCCTCGAGCATCGACACAATCGACAAAACCTCATCACAGCACTTCAACTCTGAACTCGCTAGCAAACTTTTGGATAGCATGGGTTTGGTAGGGAACATGGCCATTTTTATTCCGACATTGGTAAGTTCTCCCCTTTCATTCAATGCACCTAAAGCATACAACAACTCTATCGCTTTCACCAACGTTTTTGTGGACGGTTTGTCCATAAAGTCGAAGTGCACCAAGTCTGTAATACCCAATGTCATCATTAGTAACACGACACCCGTTAAATCTGTCCGTAGTATCTCCGGTGTGGGGTTCCTAGGCAAATCATTCAAATAGACCCACTTGGTGTATAACCTGAAACATTTTCCCGGACCCACACGACCGGCTCTCCCGGCCCTCTGATCGGCAGACGCCTTTGAACATGGCAACACTTCCAAACTCTCCATCCCGGTAGTTGCATTGTAAACGTTCTCCTTCACAAAGCCGCAATCTATCACATATACTATCCCATCAATGGTTAATGATGTCTCAGCAATGTTAGTAGATATTACCACTTTTCTTGCATTCTTGGGCGTTGGCTCAAAAATCTTCTTTTGCTGTTCTGGAGGTAAGTTGGCATATATGGGGCAAATGACCATTTCTTTTATTTGTCCCTCGAGTTTTTTGCACGTTTCAGCTAGATTCTCGGCCATTGTTTCAATTTCATCTTGGCCTGTTAAGAAAACAAGGATGTCGCCAGAACTCTTCTGTGACATGTGGATTTGAAATACAGTTATGATCGCAGCAGAAAGATAATTTGCTTCGGGTTGTTGGGTATAGAAAATCTCTACTGGGTAACGTCTTCCTGGGACGTTGAATATTGGTGCCGAATCAAAGTAGTCACTGAATTTTTTGGCATTGATTGTAGCTGAGGAAATGATCAATTTAAAGTCAGGCCTCTTTTTCAATAGATCTTTGAAAAGTCCCAATAATATATCTGTTTGCAATGTCCTTTCATGTGCTTCATCAATAATCATCACAGAGTATTTAACCAAATCGTGATCTGTCAAAAATTCTCTCACCAACATACCATCAGTCATGTATTTGATGACTGTGTTTTCGCTTGATTTTTCGTCAAATCTAATACTATATCCTACCTTGTCACCCACTCTTGTTCCTACTTCGTCTGCCACACGGGCAGCGACAGAAACAGCAGCAACTCGGCGAGGTTGCGTACAGCCAATCATCTTCCCATGCTTGCCATATCCGGCTTCGTAAAGATATTGAGGTAGCTGTGTAGTTTTTCCAGAACCAGTTTCGCCAACCACTATCAGTACTTGGTATTTCTCAACAGAACCCAACAATTCGTCTCTAAACTGAAACACCGGCAAGGATTTTTTGGTTTCTTCGATACTGGAAACCCTTTTTTCTTCTTGTTCAATAAGTTCTTCTAGCTCGATCTTGTTTTCTAGTTCCTTCATTTCATCTTCTGGTATGTCTGGAACATAGTCGATCATATGTGACTTATCAAACACATACTCATACTGTTTCTCAGTTTCGTCGGCAGTTTCCTTCTTCAATTTCGTCAACTGATTCACTTGCTGTGCTCTATTTATCTGGTTTTCATACCATTCGTTCTCCCTCTGCTTCCGCTCTGCCTTCATGTCCATTTTGAGAGCCTTTTCCTTTTTGGCCAAATCGATCTTTCCTTCTTCCGTTAGATATTCGTCTGGGAGGAGAAAGCTTTCATTCTTGTTATTCTTCTGTAATTTATGCAAAAGTTCTTTCCTCGACTCAAATTCCGACTTTTCCTCGGCAGAAAGTGATTTTAGACCCTTTCTATCGACCTGTTCTTGGAAATGAGTGACTTCCAACCTGAGAATATCTATTTCTCTTTTCGGCAACTCTAGTGTGTGGGGTGAATTATCAATCGGCTGCTGATGGAGAATTTCTTGTCGATTGTTTTCATAATTCTCCAAGTTTATTTTATTTCCAAATAGCATCTGCTCCTCATCGGCAGTGATCTCTGAAATACGGCTTTTCCTTTCGTCATTTCCATGAGTTGTCGTTTTGCTGACTTTATTGTTAGCTCTTTTCATACTCGGATGCACGCTTTCCATATCATTCTGCAAGTCTGAATCATCCTTCCAGCTTCCTGAGTTTCTTACTCGTTTGCCAAATCGCCCCTTGCTTTCAGACATTTGTGGCAATGACCATCATCCACGAATCAATGGTTTTAAAGTGAATTTTGTTATCTATTTTAAAGGCTCTTCACCATAAAGGAGGAGAAAGATATGCAAGTAAATCTTTTTTTTTTGCCTGGAGTCGATCGACGCCTTTTTTTGGCTTCATGAAATTGCGATGCTATCGATTAACACGCAGCAACTCCAACTTAATGAAAATCATTAATCATACAGTGAAAATTGATTTAGTGAGTGTAGATACATATGATAAATAACGGTAATTACAGTAAACAAACGTCGTTGAAATAGGAGACGGCATGAAAAATAAATATAATTTTGCAGCGGGATCTGGAAAATAAGGCTGCTAAGTTTCGATTAATCTAGTATCGTTCAGAAATCGAAAGTGTAATTGGTGGAGTAGTTGGCAGTCTTCCAGTCCCAGTAGAAAGACAAGTCTTGAGGAGAAGAAGAATTCAAGTGACAAGCATCTGCGAACCTGACGGTTTTGTTGCTAACATAATCGAGATAGTGGTCTAACGGACATGAGTAACCTGGACCAGAGTTACAGCCTGGCACTGGCGTAACCTTGTTGTTCAACAAAATTCTCACGTAACTTTCATCCTTACCACTGGTATGGTTGGTACAAGACAATCTTTCGGTAATAACCCTACCACCCATAGGAATAGTTTGAGAAGAGTGAAAGTATCTGTTGAAATCAACTGAGTTAACATCGAGAGTGGTTTGGTCGCCTAGTAGGCCAAGGGCAGTAATATAGTTCAGTAGGATAGTTTCGTGGGTAAATGAGAAGGTTAAAGCAGGGGCAACTTCAGGACCTTGTTTCAACATGGTGGCAGTAGCATTGACATAAAGGCCACCACCAATAGTGGAGAAGTTGTTACCTGGACCATAGGAGTAGAAGTAGTCCAAGTCCGATGTGTAGGCGTTACCAATCAAGAAATTTCTTGATAGAGCATCACAGAATTTAGAGGAACCATAAGCGTCCAATTCAAATGCACAGTATGAGAACATAACATAGACATCATCGTCAGTAAGATTGAAACCTGGAGATACTCTATTGAGTCTGTCTGCTTCCCATTGATAGAAGTCTAAAGTAGAGCTGTCAACTAAATCATCATTTGCATCATCATCATAAGCTGGACAACTGTAAGCACTAGTTAGAGTGTTTGCTGATGCTTCGACCTCTTCATCAAAGACAAAGACTTTGTAGTCACCTGCACGGCCACCGAAGAAGAAGCTATCACCGAAAATCTGTGCAGTATCGTAGACTTTTTGAGCAGCAGCTGCAAAAAGTGGAGTAGTGCTGGATTCGTCAACCAAATGATTGTATCTGGCTCTCAAAATAGCACCTAACTTGTGAACCTCATTAGAACCGGAATAAATACCATCAAAAGAAGTGTCTTTACCGTACTTGGTTGCGTTGAAGTTTAGTGGTTCGTAATCTGCGACAAAAGCCAATGGGCCACTTGGAACTGCAATGCTGGTGTTTTTCAAAGTATTGAGAAGTTCAATATAATCCTCAACTTGACCCTTTAAAGGGAATCTGGCGCCTTCCCTCATGAAGAGGTGTGCTTGGTCGATTTTGCAATCTTCAGGGGTATCTGTTGGAATACCATAACCTATGGCCTCGTTGAATGGACCGGCATTAGCAAGGAATCTGTTTGGGGTATCGAGGTCGACCGAGTCCTGAGGGTAAGGAGCATGGAAGGACAAGGCTTCGGATAAGGAAGCCAAAGAGATGGCAATGGTAGCAAGGGTAGCTGGAAACAACATTGTTGGGCGCTTTTGGTTCTTTGGGAGAGGAGAGAAGAGAGCTGAGATAAAGACTAAATGAAAGCAAGAGTGAAAAATAATGGCTAGGATGAAACGTTGAGTAGTTTAAGAGAAAGGGGAATTATGCCTACTTTATATGTACAAAAAAAACGGGTTTGGACGGACGAAGTTAGTGAAAATGGGAAGTTTGGTTCAACTTCCTACAGAAGATGAAGGAATAATGACAAATAGAACGGGGTTATAGTCAGAGACCACCCGATATGTCGGAGTCAATTTTCGCTTTTTGAAAGGCACCGATCATTTTCGGTTTTCCTATACTCGGAAAAAAATAATGAATCGGCAATAGCATAATATTCACCACTCCAATGGCTCCTCTCTGGAGGACACACTCCCCAAGTCTCGGCAATTCAGTCTGTGCTCCCAAGCGTTGTAGACCAATGAATGCTTCATTTGAGTTTAATTGGCACTGCTGTGCATGTTGGTAGGGCCTGAAACTATCATATTATGTTGTCCACCGTTGGGATGCTCCAGCTGGGCGTCTCGGTGGAACCCATTTGAAAGGATCAATTGATGACAGTGTCAAACTTTGGCCTCCCATTGTTCTCGGTGTCCCTTCTAGTTTCTCATTGGAGGATTCCTCCTCCCTTGACAAGCCTTTTCTCTTACTTTTCTCCAGGTTTCCTCCCCCCATTGTTCCCTTCCTTTCTGTCCGACGATTGTCTGCTTTCCACAGGACAGCCTTTGTTCTCCGGCACTTCTCGAGATCGTCATGTCAAAGTTACCGCTTTCGGCAGCTGTAGCATGCATGCGGCAGGAACATCAGGTCGGGCCGGAGGTGCTACAAGGAGGACAGCGAGAACGCAGCAAGGCCGATACCTCCTTTTACAACTGCAGCGGTAACGGCGTGCAAAATGCACTCCACTAAATACTACTCGTGAAGAAGACGACATTGCTTGCATCGCCGTACAAACCCTCCTGTCAGCGTTCCTCTCATCCCCGGAGTGGTCGCCATAGCTAGCAATTTCTTGCAGCAGGGGTAGCGGACCGGCAGGCCTCGGTACCCGCTATTTCTTTTTTGGGACGCTAAGTGTCGAGACAGGGTACATGAGGGTGTAATCAGAGACTTAGAGTCTCCAGTTGGTGTCCAACAGCTCACACAGGCACAAGGCGCCATTTCCACTCTTTTTTTTTTTCAGACGGTCTCCGACCCCCCCCCCCCCCTCGAGTGCAGCTTTTCCATTCTTTCCCGTAGTTTCTCTTTGATCCTGTCTCGACGCCTGCTTCCAGTTCGGCCCTTCGGCAGTTGTCTTTGCAACGGCAAAACACACGCCACATCGCTAGTCCAGATGGAGGAGAACAGGACGCCAGATATGGAGGATACAACGGAGACAACGGTGATGGAAGACAGCTCCTCAATCTGTTACGGGCTTACGTAATTTCCGCAACAGAACGTAGGACCAAACTTCTCATCATGCCCGGTCTCGCATCTTTTTGAGAGGCCCTCCCTAATGGAGATAGCCAGCTATTTTGCAGGACGTAGCAGCCGGAGAGAGCTTCTGGTGGGCACGGAGACCGGAGACGTGCCCGCCAATTGGGCGTTCCAGTATCATGGAGGCAGAGAAGTACATTCCACCGTGGAAGTCGCCGTATATCATCGGAATAGCGGGTCTCAGCGGGTCCGGCAAGACCACTGTTGCACAGAAAATCATATCGTCGATAAACGAACCATGGACCATCCTCTTTTCGCTCGACAACTTCTACAAGGAGCTCACGCCAGAGCAGAGCGCACAGGCGTTCCGGAATGAGTACGATTTCGACAAGCCCAGCTCCATTGATTTGGACCACCTCTACGATTGCGTGAAGTCGATCAAGCAAGGGAAGAAGACAGACATCCCGCTGTACTCGTTTACGAAACACAAGCGACTGCCAAACGAGAAGTTGTCAATCTACGGCGCCAACGTGGTGATCATCGAAGGTATCTATGCTCTCCACAAGAAGGAGCTTTTGGAATTGATGGATTGCAAGGTCTATGTCGACACAGATCTAGACGTTTGCTATTCGAGACGGCTGCTGCGGGACATCGTACACCGGGACCGTGACATCCAGGGTGTCATTAAACAGTGGGATTCGTTTGTCAAGCCTAACGCCGTGTCGTACGTGCTGCCTACCAGAGCAAACGCAGATGTTGTCATCCCGAGGGGATCGGACAACACTGTCGCCATGGAAATCCTAATCCAGCACTTAAGGAGACAGTTGGACCAAAAGTCTATTGACCATGTGAACCATTTGAAAACCTTGGGCAAAGCCCTCGTCCCTGTCAGCTGGGAGAACGTACACTTCTTGAAGTCCACAAACCAGTTGAAAGCCATCAAAACGATCATATTAAACAGAAACTCGTCCAACGACGATTTCGTCTTCTTCTTCAACAGAGCAGCATCGATCTTGATATCTGAAGCTCTTGACTTGGTGGAGTATATTTCCGGCACTGAACTGAAGAAAACCATAGTGACCCCAACTAACTGTACCCTGGACATGGGTGATGCCTTTTTCCCCGGACAGGAAGTTATTGCCGTTTCTGTGGTCAGATCGGGCGACTGCTTTATCAGATCTCTTCGCCGAATTATCCCAGCAGCTAAAATCGGGAAGCTTCTTATTCAAACTGACTCCAGAACAGGTGAACCAAAACTACACACAGAAAAACTGCCGCCATTGGAAGCAAAGGAGGATGCCAAACCGTCCAAAGTCTTACTCTTTGACTCACAAACCATATCGGGTGCTGCCGCAATCATGGCAATCAAAGTCCTACTGGATCACAATGTTCAACAAGATCAGATCGTACTTGTCACCTATACATCGACAGAAACAAGTATCAGAAAAATATTGAATGCCTTTCCTAAGATTCACCTGGTGGTTGCATGTGTGGGTGAGCGTTCTCATGAGAGCACTTTAATATCTGATCCTGATGCTGATTCAAACTTGGATTCAGATTGGTGGATGGCATCCCGGTTTATAGATAGTAGGTACTTCGGCACAAGCTAAATCTCACGACGAATCATATACTCTTTTTCTCAGCTTATAACTCTGTATAATTTTTACAGTTTAATCATTACCAATTTACTTGATAATTTATCCGTCTCGATCCAGAAGTTGAGGGAATGTAATTAGTAATTTATAAGGTTGTATAAAAAATATCTTGAACTTTAGTTGCATGTTTATAGAGAAAAAAAAGGTATATGTATCCTCAACGTTTCAAAATATCCCATTGTTTACAAACCAATCAACCTCAAACAGAGATATCCAACAGTAATGACGATCACAAGACAACCCAAACTGGTTGGAACACCAATTTTAATGAACGTGCCGACGTTCAAGTATTTATCACCAAGATTGTTTGTTAACCCAATGGCAGTAACATTAGGAAACCCTGACGTTGGTAAACCCATTGCACAAGAACAAATGAGAGAAGTGCAGAAAACTAAAATGTTTGGATGTGGGTCTGGCAATGAACGTCCGATTTCTGCAATTAATGGTATGATAATAAGGGCAGCAACGGTGTGAGAGACAAAGGTTGCCATAATAAGAACAATAAATCCGAAAACAGCCAAAATTGTAAACAATTCTGCGTCTTCAAGTTGTTTCTGAATTAAATTAGCGATAGTTGTCAAAAGACCAGAAACTGTGACTGCTTTACCCAAAGCGAGGCCTCCCATGGCAAGAATGACAATTGTCCAAGGGTAATTGTTAAAGTCTTCTTGTGATAATGCACCAGTTGCGTAGAAAGTGACCATTGAGATCAAAGCAATCTGACCCATATCACCTAACCATGGTTCCAACACTGATGCCAAACACCAAAGTACAATAGTGACCAAAGAGATTGCCATAACGAAGTATTGCTTGGAGGTAAAATTATCAGAGTGTTGATGAATTGGGACTATGGTAACGTCTTTAAAAGAGAAGGAGATCATCAACACAATAAAAATCAAAACTAAGCAACAAGCACAAACAGGAATAGAAACTGAAAACCATTGTATCCAGTTAGGTGGTGGATCCATGAATTGAAGTGCGACAACATTTTGAGGTGATGCAATCGGAGATGCCATTCCTGCAACGCTTGATGCTAACGCAATTCCTAAAACCAAGGCTTGTGCAAACTCATTCTGAACAGTCTTCCCATTCACTGTTGTATCAGTTAATGTATTCAAAATTGGCTGCACCACAGAGTACATCAATACAGGAGCGGCAACATTGGATACAAAAGCAGCAACCATGGTAGAAACCACCATAATTGCAAACAATATTGGGGCAGGACGTTGTTGTACCTTTGACAATAAGAAAGTGCATGCGTATTTATCCAAGTTATGTTTGGAAAGTGCTGCAGCAAGTGTAAAACCACCTAGAAGTAATAGGATAATCGGGGACCACATTGCAGCACAAATGAACTTGGAAGCTTCCGGAGCACTATAAACTTCACCTGTGTCTGGATTCTTCAGTACTTTCAGAGTAACCAACAAAAATGGTAGTAAAAGAGAAGTTGTGAAAAGAGGAATTGCTTCTGTTGCCCAAGATAATGACGAACAAATCAAAATTGCAAAACAATTTTTTTGTTGCTCATCCTCAAAGGGAGAGAAGCGAAGCAAAACTAAGGTTATGACAGCGATGGTAACAATTTTCAGTGTTGAAAGTGAAGTTATGAAGCCCGGAATGGTTACCTGTCTACCAGCACCCAATGTGATTGTAAAAGGCTTTCCGCGTGAACCTGCACCCCCTTTGGCAAATTCAGGTTTGGCGTAAGCAGCCTGTGACTTTCTCTCCAACCCAATCATATCTCTCCATACAGTGTTTCTTTCAAAAACGACCTTTTCACGTAAGTTTGTACCCAATTCTAGCTTTGCTTCATTAATGTTGTGATGCGTGAATATGGAATACAATGTGACAAGGTCGGAGATTTTAGCATTGAGTTGTTCAATCGTAGCGTCCTTAAACACATAATAGTCCTTCTCAAGTTTGGCCAAATATTCTGACTTAATGTTGGTCTGGAGGAGTTTATCAAACTTTTTCAATGCTTTACCAAATCCAATCTTATTCAATTCAATAAAAGACTTGAGTTCTGATATGTGAGTGAAGACACGGGTTATCAATGGCTTTTTTTCTACTTTCAGTGCTTCTAGAAACGTGACGTGAAAATCATCATCATAGAATAATGTAGGAAACGATTTCTTCTTTTGTAGCCTCAAGGAATCAAGATCGTCAACGGATTCCATGTGGCTTTCATGAGGAAGCCCTATGATACCATTACCATTGGGGACTAGCCTAGGGCTAAGCAAAGATTCAACTTGATCTGTTGAATGGCCGAAATTGTCAATGTTGTTTTCGTTTATCACGCCATTTTCATTATTATTTGATGAACGGTCTGCTTGTTCCTGCCCGTCAAGATCCTGGTAATTTGGCAAGAGGGAATGCAATATTTTCTTCAACAGATCTCTACTTTTAACATCGTTGGGGTCATAAGGAAACTCTAACTCGAAATCCGAAAATTCGTGGAACACAGATATATACTCTTTGAAAATCTCCTCCTCTTTCTGGTTGTAGAACTTGTTGATTCGATCAGCCTCTGCATCCAAAGCATGTTTGAATACAACCACCGGATTTGCAGGATCATTTGGGTCTGAGGTGAAACGTGCCTCTTCATTCAGGTTTTTGCTATTGAGCTCCTGAACATACTGCTTCTGCAAATTGTAAGCAACTTTCTTCAACGTTGAATAGTTGATGTATTTTGAAGACCATTCAGGAACAGCGTTGAACTGAAGTGAATGTGAAAACTTCATTTTAATTTTGAAAGGTGGGTCTGAAGAAGAAACTGATGGGATGCTTGAGAAATCTTGTAGCTCGATGTCCTGGCCAAATGGGTCTATGTTGTCGTTATCGCTGATGGGATTGCGAGGTGAGGAGTTGCCAGTAAATCTATCAACGAGCTTATACCGAGACAGTGTGAAGAAAGCCTCTGTAGGCGTACTGCGTGGCGTATCTGCAAACTTAGACTACCCGTCAGATCAGACAAGATGGCAGAACCTGGAGAAAGTACAGAATCATGAAAGCAGAAGCTGGCTAGAAAACACCGCTGATAACTGGCCGCCGCCTCGTTTCTCGGTTTTGCACTTCTATGCTGGGTGTTCTTTGTTGTCTGTTTGTGCTTTGTTTACGTAGAGCCTTGAGACTCATTGGGCTTGCCCAGATACAGCTTCAGAAGGCCTACATGCGGTCACGCCGACACTCTACTGCTGTTCATCAATGATCTGGCTTACCCGTTGGCTCAATCCCCCCCCCTTCCCTCCTCTCCGTCTTTCTCTTGAAATGGACCCGAACACGTGCACCTCACTAGACAAACTACGCCGATCGGCGTTTCCATGTCCGAGGAAAAATTACCGACCCATCTTGTGGGGAAAGGAGATGGTTGTAGCACATGTAATACAGACACCTCGGAAGAAGAAAAGGTCGGGAGTTTCCACAAAACAAAAGTGAAGGGTATCAACTACAGCCGTTGCAATGTCTACACTCACGTTGCAGACATTTTTGGGGAACAGTAATGTCCAGCAATTGCAGGACTTTGCCACTGTGCTCCTATCCCCGATGGAGAAAGAGTCTTCTGAGAACTCCGCAGAAATGGAGAAAGTCAAGTCTCTATTTGTTGACGTTTACCAGGTCGTCAAGCCCGGACTAAAAGCTTCTGGGGGAGATGGTAGTGGAACCACGGCACCCAAAATTTCGCAGGGAGCAGACCGTTTTAAAAGCCTGTCTCAAGTCGACGAGCAGGATTTCACACTGTCTGCAACAGGCGTCGATGTCCTCAATTGCGCAATCCTGCAGATCAGGGACAATTTATGGCTCGAGTCGGAGGACGAGAATATCAGGATGCTTTCGGAGATTATGGTATTGAATATCCTGGTGACGTTGATGCTTGAATTCAGTAAGACATTGATAACTTCGACGCTCAATACATCGAATACCATCAATTATTACGATTGCGTTCTATCGAAAAAGTATTCAGTGTTGTTGTACTTTCTTCAGACGCTTCCAAAAAACACATTTACATTTTTGATGGAGGTGAAAGAGGTGAAATTGCGTTCTCCCTCAAACGCAATTGTTGAAATTCCTTCTTGGATACCTAACTTTTTCCGTGATATATATGCTGCAACCCTCAAGTACATTAGGCTAGCATATACCATGATTGACAAGTCCATCGAGGATTTTTTCCGATCCCCAGCAACGTTTCTGATGGCAAGACAGCAAAATTCCAGATCTTTGTTCGTCAAATTTTGGAATTCAACTTTCCAATTACCATACTACTACTCTAAATACGAGATAGAGAAAAGGAGGAAAAACTTGGTGAACCTACAGAAGGCCAATATATCAAAGCTAGGCTATTTGTTGACCAACTCGCCGCATTTTGAATTAAAGAAGGGAAATTTATCGACGGATTTCTCTAATATCAATGGTTTCCTCGAGAGTTTCCTCAACTCGGACAAGTCTTTACAATCGCCTCTCTCGAAGGAAAAGAAGCTAAATATTGATAACTTATACTCTGCATTCAGTATTGGGTCTTATGAACTCAAACACAAGCTAGATAGAGTTGAAAGTGAGAATGCGATGCCGTCATACTTCACTCGGAATTGGCCGCTCATAGTACCTGGATGTTTATTTATAGGTTCATATGTTCCATCAGCACTGAGGAACATCAGATTACTTGTAACTGATCCACAGGTACGTAATGAGTCGTACCAATATTTCAAGCAGCTTGTTGATTATGGTATAGACACAACAATTTCATTCTGGAAGCATTGGATTGTAAATCCAATAAACAACATATTGAAGACCATCAGGCATGACGACAATTCTGAAATTGCGTTGATGTCACAACAATCTCTTGCATCCGATCTTGACTCACTTGAACGGATGGCCATTGATTACATTGTTGATTCTTCTCCGACTGGAGGCAATATGTCACTTTTAGAACTTGACCAGATTAAGAATGCAATCAAGTCTGGAGACATGACGTTAGTGATGAATAACTACGAAAGAGACTTGAAGACACCAATCAAATCGATGGTGGCTGGCGATATGATTCGGAACATACTGATTCAGATCCAGAAGACTAAAGTGGACGGATCGCTTGCATTGAACGGTGTCGACCAGATCTTGAAAAGTCAAGAGCTAGTGTTCGGGTTTGTTGCGGCATCCCCTAGTTTGTTTATCGTTTGGATTTTGAAGAACTCGTTCATGAGTTGGTACAATGGAGAAAGCAAGAGCTCGTACAAGAACGTACAGACCAGGGAAATCAAGACTAGAGTCAATGTGAGCTTGGGTAAGATTGAGAAGCTTGTAGACCACATGGTGAGCCAGAAGCGTGACAACAGTGTGTCCAATGACGTCGATTTTTATAAAAACGGGTTGGTCTTCATTGAGGTGAGGAACTTGAAGAGTCTGTCCAAGAAACTTCTACCTCTGTACGTCTACTATCAATTCAGGGACGATGTTGAAGAACTTGTCGATAGCTCTTTGGATGTCGAGTATAAGTTACTGACGATACAGAGAATATGGAACGTTTATGCTGGGTACCTCAGGTAATTGGTGCTCCAGAGTAAACATTTTTTTCTTCTTCCTTTCTTTCTTGTGTCTTCTTTTGATGGATTGCACGAGATGATGTAACGTATCTTTCAGACATATATTAAGGATTGTTATAAAAAGCAGGAGATAAAAAGAGGGCATGTATGTAAAACAGTGGAAGAACTGAAATAGATCTACTCTGTCGCACAAAGCAGGCAGTGCCTAGGAGCACATGGAGTTGATGAGTCTACTACCGATGGTGGCACCGGCACCGAAAATGATGGAGTCCCACAGTCTTTTGAAGAAGTTGCCGGCAAACTGGCCACCTCTTCCTCTGGATTTCTGTTGGGGTTGTTCTTGTTGCATGAAAGGTTCTTGGTAGTTCTTGGACATTTCGCAAAGAGATTTTTTAAAACGGAGGGATGAAAAGAAGAATAGGCAGGGGGTCTACGTGGCAAAAAGAAAGAGAAGCAGCACGACTTCAAGGGAGAACAAGCAGCAACACCGAGAATGGAAGACCGAGAAGGCTCTTCCCGTGGTCCCAGCCCCACCAGCCCCGCGAGCCCATGCCCAACTGCCTTCAACTTGTCCGGCCTCTTCCCGTTCTGCTCGCTGCAAGGGACGGGGAAAAAGGAAAGAACCTTCCTTGCCTTTCCGTCTAAGTCCTGCAGATAAACAGCCCTGCACAGCCCGCGTGGCGTCGATCGGCGCGGCTGACAAAAATTTGGCTGTTTCTGTAGCTGTGGCTAGCCATAGCTTTAGTTCTTCATCAGACAAGTAATGACCGCACACTCTCACAGAGGCCGTCTTCACCCCCGGCACCGCTACTGCTGCTGCGGGCGGCGGCCTTCTGGATGGCGTCGTCGACCGCCAGCGTCACTCCGGAAACGGCGTTGCTGCTCAGGCCGGAGGGGTTTTCTTTCAGCAGAGCGTCGTTCTCGTCGTAGACGATAGAATTGGAGGAAACGTAGACAAGCCGGGTGCCTACATTGTGGCTGATGTTGGCCGAGTTTGTAGTGTTGATGGTGGTGGTGGTGTACGTGGTGTTGGCGATGCTGCTGTTGGTGCTCTCGCTTCCATCGGTATAGTAACTCTTGACGGTTTTGGAGCTTTTGCTGGTGACGACTGGAGAAGCAGAGAAAGACGTGACCTCTTCAACTTCGTCCGCCTCTCCCGTTGCTACTGGTTCTAGACCACCCCTTGCGAGAAATTCAGCAACTTCTTCTGCTTCGTCCACTTCGTCTACTTCACCCGCTTCTATCTCTTTTATCTCTTCTGTTTCTTCTATTTCCTCTGGGCGTTGCCTCCCTTTTTCTTCTGGTTCGTTTTTGAGGTTGTTCCCTGAGTCTGTTTTGACTTCTGCTTCAAACTTGAGTTCTGAGCTGTTTTTGGAGCCAGAGTTGGACTCCTCTTTGCTTCTTGTGCGATTGCTCGCTTTGCTCGCTTGCTCTTGTTCTTGGTTTTCGTTCCGGGTTTGTCTGCGATTGCTCGCATTTTGAACCTCGTACTCCTTCTCTATCTCCTGCAAATCATCAACAGTCATGTTGTAGTCAGTTAGTGTGTCTTCCTTAATTTCAAGGTAAACGTCACTGTGCTGCTCACTGTCCTTGATCATATCTTTGACCAGTTGTTGCTTGTACATTTCGGAAATACTCCGGTTCATTTGAAAGGCGTCTTTTGCAAAACATCCTAATATCTTGGTGAAAGTAGCTTTCAAAATGAATACCCCGACAACAGTAACCAAAAACGTGTAAACGATTTCATCGTTTGGAACATCTTCATTTGTTTGTTTCTTGATGAAATCAGTAACTTTTTCAACAATACTACCAACCCGGTCACTTGCCATCTCAACATATGGGGTAACGAAAGTATCGTGAAGTTTGACATATTCTGATAAATATGTTTTGAATGGCTCCTGACCAGCAACATGAAGAAGCTTCTCTTCGCAAGTGGAATAGATAAGCTCACAATAATAGTGGACAATACTTCCTAGTTTTAACACATTTTCGCCAAGTTGAGGATGTTCTTGCAAAAATTCCAATGCTCCTTGTTTGAGCGTGTCGATGATGAAACAAGCTTTATCATACAAGTAACTGTGTTTCTTGAAATAATCAAAAAATGGCAAAGAGTCCAAAGCTGAGTTTTTTTCCTCAACAAAATGTTCAGGCTGGAAAGTCTCTGCAATGTTCTCCTTGATCAAGTCCTTCTTCTCATTCAATAGTTGGTACAATTTCTCACCACCTTCAAGCAATGAGCCCTCCTCAGCCACATTGTAGAAAAAAATGGAGAGTATAATAAGCAAGCCGTAGTACAGTGGGGCTAGTGGAACGTCCATTTTTGGTTCTGGCTCCTCTTTCTGCAGCTAATCTGATACAGGGATAAACAAACAGAGATAATTTGTTTTCTAAGGCGGGAAAGGCATGGTAATTGTTGTAACAAAGAAAAAGTGCAGCTTGCCACCAGTGTCATCGTTTGTCTTCTGAAACACTCGCTTGCCAGAGAGCATGATTTTTTCCCACTACTATTATGCTCGGCTTTCCGAATGGAAAAAACCAACTTTTCCAACCCGAAACCAGAACTTCAATTAGACTTTGCAGAAAGAGGGTATCCTAATAATCTTGTTTCAAGTTTGGTTCAGCAGCATTATATCAAAAGATGTTACAGGAAGAGATACTCGCATCTTGTTTAATAAATGTTATCAGTGTGGGACTGGTGTTGATGACAATATCCGTAATTTTGGCATCTTTTTTCCCTGCTTTAAACTCTTTCCTCAAATATGGTAAGACGCTGAAAACTGTCAATCATAAGGGTAAAAATTTATTATTCCTATCCGTTCTACATGATTTGTACGTGCCCAAAAAATGGTTTACTCATTTCTATGTAATTCATTTCGTGTTATCTTTCGTTGATACTTGCGTGATAATATTCCCGTATAAACCACAGTTAACGGACTTGCAAGTTATAGCCTTGCTGAATTTGACTCAAAGTGTACGAAGACTTTACGAATGTCTACATATTTCTAGGTTCTCACCATCTGCCAAGATTCATATTTTCCATTATCTTGTAGGGCTCATATTCTATGTATCAATTGACGTGCTACCGTTCATGATGCATTGGCTGCATGAGGAAGACACTATTTCTCTCGGTC
Source organism: Pichia sp. NRRL Y-27259 (assembly GCA_030563085.1). Lineage (NCBI taxonomy): Eukaryota > Fungi > Ascomycota > Pichiomycetes > Pichiales > Pichiaceae > Pichia > Pichia sp. NRRL Y-27259. Next base: position 62,942 of record JAKUBB010000050.1, read on the forward strand.
ATATTTCTATTCCTATTCTTGTGTTCCTCTTGGCAACATATGATCAATTTTTCAGTCACCTCATCCTTTCGAAACAGAAAAAATATACTTTGCCTAATGTAGGACTATTCAAATATGTTGTTTGTCCGCACTACATGGATGAGTGTTTAATATATTTCTCCCTTTTCATGATACGACCATGTATCCCTTTATTCTTGGTTACAACATGGGTGATTATCAATCTATCTGCTTCTGCAAATCAATCGTACATCTTCTACAAAGATAATGAAGCTACCAACATTTCGGGCCGCTATAGAATCTTTCCTAATATCTACTAACCACATATACGGTTTTTCTTTTGTAGCAATTACTGTTTAGCGTACATGATATATACAAGATATTGTTTCATTCGACATACTTGGAAAAACATAATGAGCTGTTTGTACCACCAAATCCGAAACTGTTAGTCAATGCATGTTTCAACTCTAACTTTTGAGGTTTGTTTGCTACATAGTCGAAAATAAAATCTGTTTTGACATCTTCGTCATTCATGCCAGGATCTTCACAATTCAATGTGGGGGGAACAATACCTTCTTTCAAAGCTAAAATGGTAAAAATTGCTTCAACAGACCCAGCTGCACCTAATAAATGGCCTATTTGGCCTTTGTTTGAACTCACTTTCAAAACAGGGTTTACTTCTTTGAAAATCCTCTTAATTGCAAAGTTCTCAGCTCTGTCACCTAGTAGGGTGGATGTAGCATGCGCATTAATATATCCGATGTCGGCTGCATCAACATTGGCTCTTTTAATGGCCATCTCCATTGCACGTCTAGCACCATCGCCCTCGTTACTTGGTGTAGTTATATGAGTAGCATCCCCACTTAAGCCATAACCTGTGACTTCTGCATAAATTGGGGCCTTTCTCGTCAGTGCATGCTCCAATTCCTCCAAAACCAATATCCCTGCACCTTCGCCAAGGACAAAACCTGATCTCTCCTTATCAAATGGTCTTGAAGCCTTTTCTGGATTATCGTTGAATCTTGTTGTAACACTTTTCGATCGTGCAAATCCACCAAGCGCTACAGGATTTATAGCAGCTTCTGATGCTCCACAAACAATTACATCAGCATAATCATCACGGATAAAACGGAAAGAATCGCCAATGGAATGAAGCCCTGTAGCACAAGCAGTTGACACTGAATGATTGACTCCTTTCAGCCCATATTTGATAGAAACATTGCCACTCGCCATATTTGCTAGTAGCCGAGGGATGAATAACGGTTGGATTTTTCTATAACCATGAGTCGCAAAATTGACAGCATTGTTGGCAGCATCATCAAAGGATCCAATACCAGATCCAATGCATGCTCCAGATCTTAGCCGATCTTCCTCTTGTAGTTCTTGAGGATTCCATTTCGAATCCGTAAGTGCCTCTTTCGCAGCTACCAGTGCATATTGGATAAAGGATGAGAATCTCCGTAATTCATGAGCAGTAAAATGTTCAGTGGGGTTGTAAACTCCTGGAAGGGTCTTTGCTGTATGAGTTTCACTTACAGGCACCTTACCGACTACTTTTGCTGGTATTTCCTCGTACTTATCGGCATCCGCAAGTTGACTAGTGGAAATTATTCCGGATTTACCACTTAATAGCTGTTTCCACGCATGCGATACTCCGATACCTAGCGGTGTAACCAATCCTAAACCAGTTACAACCACACGCCTATTTTGTGACATCGATTGTAAAACGTTATGCCTGTTCAACTATCACGAAGGCAGGCTAAGACTTGCATTGGTTGTCTCTTGATCTGGTTATTATACCCCATACAAAGCGAAGACATGAATTAACCATGAAACTGGTGCAGAGATGTTCCAAAATTTTTTCAGTTTCCCTTTTCGAAAAATTTTAAATTTTTTCTTTAATCTTAACTGTTACTATTCACTATCTTCGGTTTTGCTGTATACTTGAGTGTTTTTCTTGGCATATATCAATTAGAGGTTTTAGAAAACGAGTTGTCATGGCAGGTGGTACACAGTTGAAAAAGCTAAAAGAATCGTTAAAAAATGCTGGTCTGACCGGACAATCAAATCTTGGCAAAAAAAGCAAAGGAAGAAATAGAAATGGAGCACAAGACAAGCTTCGCAAAGATGAAAGACAAAAGGCCTTGAGTGAGATTAGAGAACAATTCAATCCATTCGATTTAAAAGTCACAAGAAATAAGAGGGCTGATGCAATAGACAAAAAGCTTACAGTTGGAAAACCTGGTATAAACAAGCAAGCAGGAGAAGAAGCTAGACGTAGGGAGTATGAGAGTAGGTTAGAGAGAAGAGGTAAAGTGGGTGGAGTTATCGATAGAAGATTTGGGGAGGGTAATTCTAACTTGACACCTGAAGAAAAAATGCTGGAGAGATTCACCAAGGAGAGATTAGCAAAGACTAGCAAGAGTTCAATGTACAATTTAGAGGATGGTGAAAATATTGATGATGAAAACAATGGAGACCTTGGTGAATTGACTCATCTAGGGCAGTCGTTATCTGGAAACATTACCAGCACTGGTAACAGTATTGATGAAGACGATTTTTTCTCTAGAAAAAGAAGTGGTGGTTCAAGCAGTCAAGAAGAAGACTCAAATGGAGAGCCAGTCAGAAAGAAAACCAAAGCGGAAGTCATGAAAGAAGTTATTGCAAAATCTAAAAAGTACAAGCATGAGAGACAAAGGGCACATATGGAAAATATGGAAAAAGTTGATGAATTAGACAATGCTTTCGATAATGTTATGGATGAGATCAGTGTAGTCAACAGAGGGAAGCAGGACGATGTCAGTAAGTCAAAATTTGACCTTGACTATGAAATGAAAGTGACTGAAGCTAAGCTTGACAAGAGAGCAAAGCCAACCGACAGAACTAGAACTGAAGAGGAAATTAAGCATGAGAATGAAGAGAAGAAGGCAGAAAACGAGAAAAAGAGGTTACAAAGAATGGAAGGTGAGGAAGAGGAAGATGTCGAAAATAGAGTCAGTGGCGCTGTTGCTGATGATCTCGGTGATGATTTTTGGGCTGAAAGTGGAGATGAAGAAACAGGTTTCAGTGTTGGCTCTCCGGTTGATACAGCTTCAAGTGATGAAGACGCTGAGGATGAGTTGGAAGGCGACGAAAATGAGTCGGTAAGACCAAAATCTAGCGAATCGAAAGAGAACATAATTAAGATTGGAAACAAGACAATAGTAGTCAAGCCTAAAGTTTTGAAAGCGAAGCTTAGCTGTCCACAGAATTTGAAAGATTTCAAGAGTCAAATAGGGGAAGACGATTTTGAAAACACAGTGTCCACAATAAAGAAAGTTTATGAAATATATCAACCAAAACTTGCAGAAGGAAACAAAGGAAAATTGGGAGTATTTACCGCTGTTTTATTTGAATATCTTTTAGAGATATCGAATAAGCCTATTGGAGCCGAAAATCATGGATATGTGAGACTTATGGACTTTTTAACTCGTACCATTTGCAATTTGACTGAAAAATATCAAGAATTGTTCCTCGAAGCTTTCAGAAAGCACATCACAGATGCACATGAAAGACTTTTATTGCAAGATGCAACCAAGTTTCCACTACAGAGCGATGCAATCTTACTCACACTGGTTGGACGTACATTCTCAACGTCGGATAAATTCCATCTTGTGGTGATACCAGCGCTTCTAGTTGCTGGAGAAGCTTTGGAGTTTATGAGCCCAGAAAAGAACAAAACACAAATGTTTTTTGGCCTCTACCTTTGTGATTTGCTATTGCAGTATGAGAGAATCTCTAACAGAGTAATTCCAGAAATCATTTCATTTATCCAACGTATACTACTTGCTGCTGTTCCATGCCCTCAAACTTTGGAAGAATGGCAAAAAGTCCTTATCTGCTCAGTTACACCTGGCCCAACAGCTTATACCCGCTCAGCGCCTTTTGATATACCTTCTGAAACAGAAAAGTTTTCAATTTCGAAGATGTGGGAACTCTCAAATTCGCCCGAAAGTGAAGATGAAGACATGTTCATCAAATTGATTATGCTCAAAGCCGTCAAAACTTTAGATCTTTTGATAAGCAGAATAATTAAAAACACAAGTGCAGCACCAGAATTAACATCGTCTTTTATCCCCCTGATAAGACACTTGATAAAACACACTTCTACACCAAACACTGTCATCATCAATGTTGCAAATAAGTTGGCAAATATTCACAGGCTTTCTACACAAGAGCGCCGTCCACTTAAATTGCAAAAGCACCGTGCTGTTGGTATCGCACAAGTCACCCCAAGATTCAACGAAAATTTCAATCCTGATAGAAAGTCTAGTCGTACTGTTAACATGGATCCATTGGATCCAGTCGCTGTACGTGAAGAGATCTCCAAGTTGAAACACCAAGTTAAAGAAGAAAGAAAACAAGCACTTAAGGAACTCAGAAGAGATACCAAGTTTGAAGCTAGAGCTCAAATTGCCACGAAAAAGAAAGAGTATGATGACTACCACGGTAAGATGGCCAAAATCTACAATTCTATTCAAACAGAGGAAGGTACAGCTAAAAATGAATATGAGAAGGAAAAAAAGGCACGTAAAAATAAGAAATAGTCTGATTAGATTACCTGTATATTTTGTTTTATATAATGTTTTCTACCGTAGAAACAAAAGTTTCTTAATTAACCCTTTTTTTATGCTGATAAACTTGGTTTAACAAACCTAATACACCACCGCTACCGCTATTGCCATTACTATCATCATTAGCATCTGTAACCGCATTTGCACCCCCGTATTTGTTGAGACTAGATCCATTGCCTGCATCCAGATTATTTGATCTGCCATAGCCCATCTGGAAGCTTTCGCCTAATATCATACTATTGCTCAAATCATCAATGTAGTTCCTCGCGTTTGGGTTAAATAGTCCTGCATTTGTTTCCTCCATCTGTTCCTGATATATTGGTAGATCATTGTTTGCCATTTTTCCGTTCTTAGAAATGCCACCATTTCCAGTATTTGAGCTTTGATTATTTAATATGGCCGATCTAAGTAAGCCATTCTGTAATTTGGTATTCTTCTTCAGCATCGTTTGTGCATTTCTATTAATGAGGGTATTGGCACCATTACTTCGGTTGCTTCTATTGATACCGTTACCACCATAACTGTCGACAAAATACATGTATGATTTCACCATTTTGTCATCATTATCATCCACAAAATCATCATGGTCAGTGTAATGTGTCGACCGAGAATGATCTTTGTTGTCCTCTAAATTGAACATGGCAAAACTACAGACATATCCTATTCCATCGACGTGTACACTGAAGTCCCGGAAAAAATCAATTATTTTATCGCATGAGTTGGGCAATGACACATAAAGAATATATGGTAGTAAAATCAAACTGCAAAGCTCTTTGAAAATCAATACTAGTTTCAAATTGTACAAGTCGCAGAATTGATTTTTGACCTCTAAGGTATGATATCTACTTTCCCATGCATTAGGAAGATAGTGAGTAAATTGGGAAACTTTTTTTAACGAAGCCTCGGGGTCAAATAAGTATCTGTTGTTATTATCTGAGATTGAGTTCTTGCAAATTGTAAACAATGCACCCAATGTTGACATGTAGAATAACACAGTTCTACCTTCAGTTAGCTCAAAGTTCAAAAAATTCTCATGATCAATAATAGTTAAAATGGCCAAAATTGTAACTATGGATCCCGTAATGTAAGAGATAAATTTCAAAATGATATTAGATAATTCTTTTGGAAACTGATTCAAATAATCATCAGCGCTCTCAATTGACAAGTTAAGTCTTTGATCAAACAAATGTGGTAATTCGTTATACTCCCGCATTCTCCATTTAGCATACGGAGAATATCCTCTGGCGTTCAATAACCCTGGATTTGTTTTGAAATCGTAGAATAATTTCAAAAAGTAATACAGGATAAAATAAATCACCAAAAAAGGAGTCAAAAATATGCTTAACAATCCAGCCATCCTAAATCTTTTCCGCAAGTTCGTTATCAAAGATAATCGATGGTGTTGGCTCACTACCTTTCTTTTTAGTTGGCCCTGATCGTTGAAAAGGAAATCAAATATGCAGAGCTTTAAATTCCATTCTAATGTTTTAGTAAGAAAATAAGTATTCACAATGGGAATAGTCAAAGCTTTACTAAGAATATTTTTATTGAAAATTGCTATCATGTAATTTTCTTTCCTCATCAATCTGTTTGCAATATCATGGGCATTGAGTTTCAGTTTGGATTTCAAGTCGTTATTATTGTTATCATTTATAATAGCATTCGTATTTTGGTTTTTCAAAATCATTATCTTCTTGACTATCTGAGGCCAAGAGATGGTCTGCAACTCTGAATCATCGATTGCCAACAAGTGATTATAGAAAAGTTTTATCTCTTTCAAATCTAGTAGCTCTTTATAACAGTTCTTTACCCTCAATATCAGTAAAATCAGTAAAATAAAGTGAAAGCATTTTTGAGGAAAGGGTATTTTAGCGTAGCATTTCCCATCATAGACTTGTGATAACTTAGAGACATTTTCATTCAGTAAATTTTTGTAATCAATGCAATTTCCCATGAAAGAGGTCAACCACAATACAAAGACTATGATTAATAGGTCACAAATTTTCGATAACGCAATACAGTTCCAGCCATTTCTCATATAATAATCGTAGACATCGTTGAGGAAGATATCAAGGTTAGTAACATTTGCCCACATCCACAGAGCTCTATCTTTAGGCGGTAGCCTCCTGGCGTTGAAAATCTGTCTTTGTGTGGCACCAATGTTAGTGGGATTAGAGTTGTCAGTTGGCCTGTTTGATAGAAAAGCTGGTGGCGGAGGTTGCATTACAGACGTTTCCATTGTCTTATGAGCAATCTGTCTAGCTTTTTTGCCGACTGTATTTAAGGCAGGACCAAATGTTCTTTCGGCCTCCTTTACCTGAAATATAAATGATTGTTCTATCTTACTGAATAGATTGGCGGAGCTGTCTTCATTACCGTGGCTAGGATTGTTTGTATTTTCGAAAAGCAAACTTTCAGGAATATCGTCATTGCCCAATTCCAACTCCAGCTCTAGCTCTTCACGTATTTGATTCTTAGCACTATCCGATAGTCCGTTTGTCGTTGTTTGGTGTTGATAGTCTGTGTTTATCTGATCAGAAGATATTGGGTCTTCGGCCAAGACGGCATTGGGAGGGCCAGTTTTATGCTGATTGCGTATAAAACTTGAGTCGCCAGCAGGTTCACTTGCGGCATTTTCCGAATCGTCATCAGAATTATCATCTGACGATTCACTCTCCGAATTAAAGTTGATTGAGATGTTGGACCTAAATTTCCTCCTGCTGTTAGGATTCTTCGTGGCTTTTTTCCCACTGCTATCGTTACTCGACCCATTCATAGCATCTTTAGTCTCGTTTTTCAACGAGACTTCAGACATGAGCATGTTCTTGATTTTCTCATTATTCTTATCCAGGTAAGCGTAATTATTTGAAAACTGAAGTTCCATGTCATCATCATCTAGAAACGGAGCCCCATTGAGGTTTATATGATCAGCTCCGTTGGCCTTATCGGGGCTGTTGCGATTAGCAGTTTGGGATATCGGATTAGCAGTTGATCCTGAATTTGACGAGGAATTCCCCAAAACTCTGGAAAGAAACGTGTGCTTATTATACTCGTTGATGTCCGACATTGCTCCAGCACGTTTCTCCGCTTGTTGGTTGGTCTCCTACATGTGATTACAAGTAAAATTGTGGTGGTAATAACACCAGAGCCCACCATCAGTAGAGAGGGCGATATCACGTCTTATCTTCAACCGCACTACAATAATTTTTGGGGCGGCCGACGCGTCGATGTTTGTGCATTTTTTCTGGTAGTCGGTCTCACCGTCAGTAAACTGTGCAGTTCAGGTTACCGATCAAGCAAAGAGGAAAGGGAAGAGGAGGTGGTAGTGGTGGCGGGAAAAAAGAAGGGGAGCTCTTTAAGTGGGAAACATCCTCAAAGAACTGGGTCAAACTTACACCTAGCGCTGAAATATATCAAGAAGGGAAGTGATAACTCGTTTTTAGTCCACCATGTCAAGTTTTGTATCGAAGCTCAGAACGGCCATTCTTTCCAAGCAAGAGATAAAGTTAGATCCAGAGGATGCAGTGATATCCGAGGCAGAATCAGTAATACTAAATAACAATGAGAAATTTCCACTTGATGCCAAGTCTGGATTCAAGGCTGAATCTGCAGAGAACGACATTCGAACGGTGTACTTTTGTTGGCTAAATAAAGAAGCAACTGTCACCGATTACATTGAAAAATGTGAGACTTTTAAAATCCCAGTTATTTCATTCATGGCAAGAACAGAATTAAGCTCCTATTTGAAGGGTGATACCGATACGTGCTCGTACTTTGTAAATCTGAATGACGACGTGCATAGCGGGGCCTCTGAGACTTCCAGTGCTGTGGCTGTTAATGCGGGGGCCAGAACTTCAGATGCTGTCGGAGCGGAAGAACATGCCAGAGCTTCAGAGGATGATGTAACAAAGACGGGTGAATCAGAGACAGCGAAGCAACACGAGTCCAAGGTGGAATCGGGTCAGAAGAGCACGAAGGAAAGTGAAAGAGTAAGACAACGTGAGAAACAAAAACGGTCTGAAGAAATTGAGAAAATCGACTACAAGGAGTCCAAAAGGAGAAAGCTTGAAGAAGATCCACTTTTGAAATGTATCAGCATTCATGAGGTGGAGTTGATAGATCATGATAAGGAATTGCGTGGCACGCAGAAAAGTAACGATTTCTCCAACCTTATAAGAGAGTGTGAGTACAAAATTGTGCGTCCATTAAAGGCATCATTTAAGGGCAAGGGTTCATCCGCAGCATCAACAGCAACCGCGTCTGCGTCTGCGTCAAGCGGAGCAGCCAAGTCGTCAGGAGTCAGTGGTTCAAGTGGGACGAAATCAAGTTCAGCTTCGGTATCGAAATCGCGGTCAAAGAAACCATCCTCCTCATTGGCCTCCTCTTCATCTGCACACTCATTTGGAACGATCCTACAAAAGAAGGATCCGATCATCATTCTCTCTCCGTCTGCTATTTCTATGATAACCATGGCGAACGTTAAATCGTTTTTGCAGAATGGTAGGTTTGTCGATGTGCACGATCCGAACTTTGCAGGGAATATGTCATCTACAGGTGAGACTAACATGGTGCAGCTTGTGAGACATAGCAAAAGATTCAATAAGGACATAAAGTTTGTTGTTGTGAGCAACGTTGAGAAATTTTTCGTCAAGCCAGAATACTGGGACCGTGTGGTTGCTGTGTTCACTACTGGTCAAGAATGGCAGTTTAAGAACTATAAAGTGAACCAGCCTAATCTACTATTCCAGAAGGTCAAGGGATTTTACGTGAACTATAGCGGAGACAGTGTGCCCAATAACGTCAAAAACTGGAACGTGCAGGTGATCAGCTTGGATAGAAACCAAAGATTCAAAGATAGACAGATTTCGGAATTCTTATGGGAAACTATCGAGCGCTTTATGTTATCCAGAGGATACAAGTGAACTATTTTTAAAAATATACCTGTGTATTGTTAACCTGCTTATTAATATTAATGTTTTTCTCTTCTGATGTGATTGGCACAGATACTTTGAATGACAGTCGCCTTTAGAGCTTCCGAAGGTTCAGAGATAATGGTAATTTATCCTCAAAGAATATGCTGTATCTAATCCGGAAAAAATAAAGTAATTCATAATAGTAATAACGCTATAATTTATAGTCTGCAGTTCCCCTATCCTACTAACGATGGTTTTCTTGCCATTTCTTTTCTAGGTAAAGCAAAGATGTTGACTCAGGAAGAGAATAAAAAGCCAATCAGAGCTGCAAAAATGTAGTTATGTTTCACCATTTCTCTTTCTATCCATTAGTGAATGCTGAAGTGAAGATACTGCATTTGAAGCTCACCCACGACTTGTGGTGAAAAATGTCCTTCTCCGACGGAGAGAAAATTAACTTTTCATATCGTCGGCATGAATCGCTCTTTCGAGTTATCTCCGGAAAAGCAAAATGCAGCTATCATGTCTAGAGCAGGCAGAGAATAGAATACATTCCCAATCAGCCAATTGACAAAAGTGGAACATACTATTTTTGAGTAGAGAATGTAAGTGATAAAGCAGATTAATACAAAGAAAAAGTGTGAGTATAAAAAATACAATACATATTTTATTATAAACAGACTAGTACAACGAATGAATATTAGATGGAAGTAAATAAAAAATAGAAATAGAATCAAAACGTTATTCCATTATCCACTCTTTTATTTCTCTTTTTTCTTTGAATAAAAAAGACAAAACAAAACAAAACTGGGGTAAGTAAAGTAGAGTAAAGTAAAAATATAATAAAATAAATGAGATAAATTAGAATAAAAAAAAGTAACACGACGTGAAAAAAATTGACTAATAGTAACAAAGTTGATTGTTGAGGAATTTTGCTTTTGCTTTTGCTTCTGCAGGAGAATTCGTGGGTAATGTAGTTAGGGTAGGATATCGCTGACTATAATAGATAGAGGTTAAAAAAAATAGAATTGACCATGAGACTTAGTTTGCAATTAGGGAATCAAAAGACATAATTTGGAAAACTAACAAGTTGAAAACCAAACAACCTTTCAGGGTAGAAAAAAATGGTTAATCCATATAGGAAAAATGAGAGTAAGTGTAGATTACACTGATATTGGGTGATGAAGACAATGATGATGATAAATATTAGGATAGTGGCAAAGTAATGGATTAGGAAAACCAACCAAAAAAACATGAAAGAAAATAGAAACTTGGAAGAAACAAATAGAGGTTAAAGATGAACAAAGTAGCGGAGTAAATTCAGCAATTGAAAAATTAGGCTATCAACGTAGCACCAGTAAACAACTTGAAACTTGTTATTCTAAACTGATATTTTCTCTCAATTTTTCTTGGAGGTAATTTGCTTGAAGCACGCTTTAAACCATTTAAACTTGAGCCATGGTTGGGACACCGGTTCTTGGGGTCTTTGAAACAGAGTTGGAGAAGAAACCGTTCTTCAAGATGTTCATGGCTTGCATGACCAACGAGAACAAGAAAACAAAGACAGAGAAGTATAGGAAAGAAACGGAAGCTTGTGCTTTTCTACATCTGTCCTTGGAACCTTGGGTGACCTTGTTGTCGTCAAGGTAGTCTTGGCTGTTACAGGAATGGCATCTGATGGCAACAGCCAATGCAGTGGCACCTGCAAATGTGAAGACAAAGTTCATGAAGTCGAAGATTGCCAAGAAGATTGGGGAGGCCAAGAAGGCAACAAAGAAGGCAACGATACCGTAGAAGGAGGAGGAAAGGATACCCCATGCTGCTGCGAAAACACAGTAACTGACCTGAGGGTTGTGGTGTGTGACAGTGGTGGCCGCCAAGGAGGCGGTCAAACCCAACGCAATGGTCAAGAAGATGAAGTTGATAATTCTAAGAGTGATATCACCGTAGGACAACATTGTTTATTATGTTATTAATTGAGTGTGTGTTATTAGTTTGCGTGATTGCCTGCTGGTTCTGTTAATCTAACTCGAATGAGGAAACAAGAAACTAATGATGTGGAGGAAAAGAGAGCAGAGAAGAAGAGGAAAGAAGAAGAAATGAGAAGGCAAGAAGAAGGGAGGAGGGGGTAAGAAACAAAGAAACAAAAGGGAACAGGCAGGAAGAAATACAGCAACAGGGGCGAAGAGTAGCCGACGAAGCACGAGCAACAGAAGAAAAGGAAGAACAGAGCCACGGACGGACCGACCACCGCCCGTCCTCCATCCGGCATCTTCCTGCCAACCAACCAACAACAACAACAACAACCCACCCGTCTTCACCTTCTGTGCTGCCCCGGACGCATATCATCAAGCACCACCCAGGCCAGAAACCGCACTCGCCGCCTTCCCGATTAGGCAGCGCCGGCAGCAACAGAAAACGGAAAACAACGAAATAATAACAATAGCGGCGACCGCTCCCGGCCCAAAGAGGAAACTTGTCAACACGAAGAAAAGGGCTCATCCCCATTGCCTCTTTCGGACGGCCTGCTTTTCCTTCTTTTTCGCCCTGCCCGGCCGTGGCGGAAGAAAGACCTCAACGCGCCCGAGGAGGTGAGGAGGGGGGGGGGGCAAAGAGGCAAAAAGGGCAAAAAAAGGGCCCCGTGCGTCGATCGGCCGCCGGGCCCGGGGCCACGCTCTCAGTCATAGCCCTGCAATCACGATCACCAACCCCCCCCCCGGTCAGGCGTGCCATCCCGGTCACGCTGCCTCTCCGGGTCCAGTCGCTTCCATGACCCCGATAGGCTGCGGCGTCGACCCCTTCGGAGTTCGTTTATTACGTTACATTTTATTGCTCTATCCAGATATCTAGGTTGGCGGCATACTACTCCACGACATTAATGAATCCCTCGTTGTCGACCTCGGCGGCATCAATCTCCTCCTCGATCTCCTCCTCACTCCGCTCCTCGCCCTCTTCGCCGAGATAGTTGTGCACCTGGCCCCGGTCCCGCAAGACGGCGCTCAAGTCGTCCAAGTCCACGCCGGCCACTTGCTCAAGAAAGCGGCCAATGTCCGTGTTTTCCCGGCTGCCGCCGAGCCCCTTCAGCAGCCGGACCTGGCCCTCCTCCCGGTTGCAATACCCGTAGATGTTCACGTCGACCCCTGTGTGGCCGTGGGTGGACCACCCGATCCGGGCGCGGACGGAAACCATGTTCTTCAGGTACTCCACCACCTCGCTGGCGCCCCTGACCTCCTTGATCGTGACAAACCCGTCCTCCTTCGACTCCGCTTGCTCCTCCTTGACAATCATCTTCAAAATGCTCTTCACGTCCACCTCCTGGAAGTCCGTGATCCCGAGATCCTCGCTCAATATCTCCTGCTGGATGAAGCTCTTCAACTTGTCCCGCTTGATCTTCTTGCTCTGGCTGAGGTACCTGTTGATCTTCGCGTTCAAGTACTCACCCGAGTGCTTGGCGTTCTTGAGCACCTCAGGATACCACACGTAGTCCGGATAGTCGGGCCCGATCTGTCTTCCGACGTCGAGCCCGCCTGTCTCGTGGTCACTCGTGCTCACAATGTACGTCTCTACGTCACTGTTCTGGGCAAACCGAATCACCTCGGCAAAGGCCTTGTCGTACGCCAGAACCTCACGCACTTGTGCGTGCGGGTCGTTGTGATGGCCCGCGTGGTCGATTCTTGACCCTTCCACCATGAGGAAGAACCCTTCGTCAGAGTCCTCGGTCTCTCGTGAGAGAATGTTCAACGCAGTGACAGTTTCCTCGTACAAGCTCGGAAACACCTTCTCATCTCGGTCGATCTCGTACGGAATGTTATAGTACGCGAGCAATGACAACACAGGGAGCTTGACGTCCTTGTTCAGTCCGAGGCCGAGCTTGTCAAACCCGGCTCTGTCCACCGAAACGTCCCAGCCCTGCTTCTTGGCAAACTCAACGAGGTTTAGCTCGTCGCTTCTGCAGCCCGCCGCGTCCGACTGCGGTAAGAAGAAGCACCTTCCTCCGCCAATCAGCAAGTCGACCATTTCGCCAAGGGTCGCATTCAACCCAAGCTGTTGGTTTGCAATCAAGTCCTGCATTGACCGAAAATCCGCATGCGAACTGAAGGCAGCCGGAGTAGCGTCGGTCAGACTGGTCGTCACTACCATCCCCGTCTTGTACCCCTTCAACTTCAACGCCTCCAGAATCGTACCGCAGGGCCGTTGCATAGGGTCAACGGCAATGGCACCGTTGTACGACTTCAACCCGCACGAAAACGCCGTGGCACCCGCCGCTGAGTCGGTGATCAACGACGAGGACGACATCGTCCGGGACTGTCCGATCAGATACTTGTCCAACATGAGAATGTCGTCGAAGTTCAAGTCGTTGACGTACTGGTTGTACGTTCTCGCCATGTTGATAGAGGGTGGCCCCGTGCCGTCGGTCACCATCATGATAATGTTCTTCTTATTCTTATTCTTTTTTTTCTTCTCACTCTTCTCTCTCTTCTGCTCCGCAACAGTGTCCTGCGGACCAAAGTGCAGGGGGCTCTGCCCATTCAGTTCCTCCTCCCCGAAATAAGAGTTCACCTCGCTGCTACTGTAGGTGTCCCCGAAGCCATCTGCATTCACATCCTTGATGTAGTAGGTGAGCACTAGCAACGACAAGATCGACAGCAGCGCCACCATATTCAGTCTGAAACGCCTTCCGGTGGGTCCTGCACGTCCTTTTTCCAGCATCGTGTTATTCGTCTGCGCTCCCTAGCAATACCGATTGCTCCTTCTGATATAAAGCGACGCAGAGCCGGTCAAAAACTGAGCGTCAAAGTACCACTTGCAGCTCTCCGCCATCGTGTTATCTCCAGCTCCATGGCCGGCCTCCTCACGCCCTCCCGCCCCTCGCGCAGTAGCGCCGGCCTCCCCGGCTGAGGAGATAACGACTGGCTTCGAGGACGTTAAGTAGACGCCAAATGGGGAAGCCAAATGGGGCCCTCCCACGTGCTGGTTGGGGGGGTTCCGTTTCCCTTGCATCTATGTCGTTGTCGCTGTCACATGTTTCACGTTACATATTGCACGTTACACTCTATACACGCCCGCAGGCTACGCTGTATACTCCTCCGGGAGCTCCTCGTCAGTCGCCTCGTCGCAGCAGTCGTCTTCATCCTCCAGCCGCAACTGCTGGACCATTTTATTCGTCGCGTAGTACTTCCGGCTCTGGATGAGATTGTCTACGACGTAGTACTGGAAAACGTTCATCACCAGCGGGAAGACCAAGAGCACAAACCCGACCTGGAGGTTCGGGTACTTGTCCAAGCGGGAGAGCGCCCACACGGCGATCGTCGTGAGGATCGGAAAGCTCACCATGATGGCGTAGATACTGCTCTTCATCATGCTCAAGCTTATCATGTAGATCACAAGCTGCTTGACGTAGCTCGTCACGCGGGGCGGGCTCCCATACTCGCCCGACTGGATCCCAGTCAGCCCGGCCAGAATGCACCCGCCGGAAATTGCCCAGATGAAGAAGTACAACACCGGTATTCCAATAGTCGTGTCGAAAAGGATGTTGAGAAAGTAGTAGTCACATGGATTGTCGCAGATCTTCTTCTTGGTGGCAATCCCGATCTTCAGACGTATCATGCTGAGAAAAAGGTTCAACACGTGCAAGAGCAGGGCGCCAAACACCTGCTTCGACACGTCGAAGAACCAGATCACCCACGGCCTTCGGTGGGGGTGCTCGTGGTACCGTTTCCAAACTAACGACCCAAGCGCCAACACCCCGAGCAGGGCCTGCACAAGAAGCGCAAACGGGCCTAGCAACTCACATTTTCCCGTACTGTCGTCGCCAGCTCCGTATCCTGTAGCCATGGCTGTCCGGTAATGCTCTTGATGTTCGGTAATGCTCTTGATGTCCGGTAATGCTCTTGATGTCCGGTAATGCTCTTGATGTCCGGTAATGCTCTTGATGTCCGCTTTTCCGTCCCAGCACCTGCCCTCCGGACTCCCTACTCCCGCTGATCCAGCCTTGTGCTCCTCCCGGCCGGGCACAGGTCTATCTCTATAGCTATCTGAGGATCGCCCCTACATCGTCCCATGCCGCTTACGTCAGCGGGGTTTTTTGCCTTAACTGTGGCGCTCGCCAGCCGTTTTTCCCTCCCTAGGCAGAAGATCACCATATATATAAACCGGGCCTCGGACGGTTCCTCCAGCTTCGCTGTTGCCGTGTTGTTGTTCCGTCTGAAAGCACTCCATACGATACACAAAAACACACAGAATATGTCCGAACATAAGCCAGCCACCGAATGTATGTGCCTGTCTCCTCCAGCAGTGCAGAGAGCACAGTTTTTAGTCTAGTCTTTCCGAAATACTAACACGCTTACTAAGCATTTCCAACAGCCAAGCCAAAGCCATGTTGCGTCTGCAAAACTGAAAAGTCAGCAAGAGACGAATGTCTTTTGATCAACGGCGTCGACTCTCCAAAGTGTGAGACCTTGATCTCTTCGTACAAGACATGTATGAAAGGTTTCGGCTTTGAAATTTAAGCTTCTGCTAGCAGTCCACTAGAAAATCTCGCAGCAGAGGCCCGCAGCCTATGAGCCATGCATCTTATGGAGACGGGTTTGTCGGTTTGTACATCAAGCTATTCGTGTATATAAGAAAGATATGTGTACAATTTGTAAATAGACATAAATACAGACTTTATTGATCACATTATACTATATTAGATAGATAATCTCTTTTTTTTTATTATACTCAACCTGGCGTATACTGTTGCATACGTGCCAGCCTACTCCAAGTAGTTTGCAACGAGTTCTACAAGCTCGGCTTCTTCACCCTTGACAACGTTCTTCATCATGACGCCCTTGGAGCTGACAGCAAATTTAATAACTGCAGCAAGTCTACCACCAGTTATGCTCTTACCAAATAGTTTCAGTGAATGGTTTTTTCCGCTGGTAACAACCTCGGAACCTTCAATAGGCATCATGCTCATTGTGACAATCAGCTTGGAAACAACTTGCTGCAAGTCAACGCTTTCTTCGTCACCTAAATTGTAAACCGCACTCTCTTCGTTACTCAGCTCATCCCACACGTTGGTGAAGTTGCTTATGTATGTAGGTATAACAAAGTCACCTGGAGTGAGAGACAGATCTTCGATTTGATATTCATCAGGGAAGCCTTCTTCGTCTGCTTCAGCGTCAACGTCCTTAGTAAGGTATGCTAACGTGTTGTTCATGGTGGTCAACATGAATTTCTCATCATCGTCCTCAGGTCTAGTAAATGAACTATAAGCCTTACCCTTACTGTGAGGATTCAACAGTTCAATCGGTAATGTGAGTTCTTCGGTGTATTCCTCAGTGTCCAACTGTGTTACGACGTTAACATTTTCGAGAATAATGTCATCGAGGGTATTTTCAATGCTGAATTCCACAACCACATGTTTGGGGAAAATGTGCTTGATTGCAGTAACAACGAATTCGGTTTCCTTTTCAGTTAACTCGACAGGAGCAGATGAATGTAACAATGTACCGTAATCTCCAATCTCGGGTAACGCAGATAATTCATTTTGGTACTGTTGTTGTAATAAGGTGTATTTGGTGACATCTGAAATCTTGTCAAGGCCTTTGACGTCATCGTTTGATTCATTGCCTTTAGAGTTGAGGTCATCACTGCCATCAACAATAACATCGTCTATACCGCCGGTCAGCTTCTCCTTGTATTGAACAGCCATATATTCTTCTTCAGACATCTTAGGAATAGAATCAATGCTGAATGATGATTTGAATGACGATTTATCTGGGTTCTGAACATACTTGGTCAACTCCTGTTCTAGAATTGGTAAGGAGTACTTGAACTGAGGTAATAAATAAGACTTGGCTTCAACCAAATCCTTGGATTCCAATAATTTCAATGATAAGACAGCTCTGTCTCTGACTTCGTCATCGACATCTTGCAATGATCTCTTTAATAAGATCTTAATGCTCTTATTCAAGTCTTTGTCGTTAATTAAGGCAAATTTGGATAGTGCAATAACTGCAGATGATCTGACAATGGAGTTTTCCAAAACAACTCTGTTGTAGATGTATCTAACATAGGTGGAAGGATTGGCAGTCTTTGGACCTTCGTTACCCAACAAGTGTAAAATTCTAACTGATAATTCGGTGTATTCACAATCTTCGATAAACTCGCACAACATTTCAAGTGCAATCTCCTTTGATTCAGGAATGAACTTGATGATATCGAAAATGGCCTCAACAATTGAATTCTTGAAGTTGAAGCCACCTTCTTCTCTCAAAACGTCGTTCAAAAACGTTAGCATTGACTTGTACTTAGCCGGGAATTTCAAAGACAATGTTCTGATGGCATCAATGACAATAATCTTGAATTCATCGGAAATTTCATCCATGAAGCTAGAGATGGCTTGGACCAATCTGTCAACGCTTTCAATGTTACCTGTCTTCAACAAGGTTGTAATGGCGTAAGTTGAGATAGATCTGCTCTGGTCGCTTATCAACCTCTCCAATTCTAAATTACAGACACCAACCTTGTCCGCGTCCTTGATGGCAACCTTGTTAAGAACTCTAACAGCTGCAAATCTGGTTACAGTTCTTGGAACCCCCAGAAGAGATTGTAATGTGGTAATCGCATGCATCTGTTGTTCGGAGTTGAATTTGGAAGTGTTGTTCAAAATCAATTTGGCGGCTTCTAATTCAACCATGTCACTCTTGTTGTTCAGCCAGTTGACAAAGAGGGGCCATAAGGAGTGAACAAAGTTTGGATCGTCGAGAATCAACTTCTCAACAAACCTGATCATTTGGATTTGAGCCAGGGAGTTGGTCAAGGTTTTCCTCTCGGTCAGTTGCTGGATCATCTTGATAAGTGACATCTTATCGTTATTTCTGAATTGGTATATGAGAGACAAAGCGTGATATTGGTGAATGAAGGTTGAATTTGGTGTCTTGTTGTAACCAGTGAACTCATGCTGAGTGTAAGGAGAAGTTGGGAAGACCTTGTTGGCGGTGATGGATTCCTGAACTTCGGTGGTCCATCTCTTGACCACATCCTTCGCAACAGGTAGCAGGTGGTAAGAGGAAACTAATGCAGCAGAAGAAATCGACTGGTTGGAATCAACTATACAGTTCTTGAACAATCTCTCCGCAGCGTGGATGGTGGAACCGTCTAAGACTCTGGACAATGTTCTGACAGCATCTGGCTTGTACACCGCGTCACCGTTCTGAATATCCTTCATGATTGAAGCGGTTATCATCAAGATATCGTTCGACATCGAGCAGAGCTCTTTGATGGCCAAGTACGCAATCTGTCTTAGAGATGGATCATCGTTGTGGAACAACTTAGAGATCGAGAAAAACAAGTTGGTGCTTTCGACCGTTGGGAAAGTCTCACCAGCGTAGAACAAACGCAAGAGTCTCGACAAGAGCTTACGACATTTCTTCGCCTGTATTGGGCTTGCGTTGCAAGCCTGTAAACATTCCTGGTAAACGGTCATTTTGTCTGGCAAGACAGACGCATCCCCGTCCTCATTCTTTTTGTATGTGTGTGTCGACATGATGTCTGTGGAAGCTGTCTTGACTGATTCCCCACACTTGCTGAACAATTGTCTGATCTACTTGCAGGGAAAGCCTCCGAACGCATTCACATACATCCACAGGCACACGTCGTCGCAGTAAACACCAAACCAGAATGGGTAGGCTGCGAGAACAACTGGCATTTTTCAAACCGAGTAACTTCAGAGAAGGCAGGAAAGTAGCAGCTGGGAAAAAACCGTCGCGCCCATCGGCGCGTCGCTGCCGGGAAGGCCCCGGGTCGGGGAATGAAGGCTACTTGCTTTGGTTCTTTAATTTAGAATACATGGGAAAGATATACACTGGCAGATGATGTGCACATGCATATGCAGCGGGGAGGCTGAAGTTACTGGATGTTCTGGAGGAGCATGTCGAGACTCTGTCTGGCGCTCTCATCCTCCTTCAAGACCTGGGCGAAGGTGTCGTTTTTGAGCTCCACAGGAAGAATCTTTTTCAACGTATTACGGGCCTCCATGTTGTCGGTCAGTCTGAGATAGCACTTGATCAAGTGTCTCAAGAATCTGGTGGTCGGCTGCTCGACCAACTGTTTCACCATGACGCCCAACACTTTGGAGACGGCGTCGAACCGGTCGTAAGTCTGGCAAATGTAGTTCAAGCCTGCCTCGTCGAGTAGGATTTTCTGGACAATGAAGATTGCGACCGTTTTGTTTAGCTCTGAGGACGACTCCATGATCTTCAAGCACAACGGTATGATTTCTGTTGTGAGCAAGAACTGAATCACTTCCGGCGTGTCGTTCTTAACCAAGGCGCCAATAACGCCCAAACTCGTCAAACGTAGGTACTCGAATGGACGCTGTTTGGAGGTAGTGTTGAGAAAGGGATATAGGAATAGCGGGATTTGGGCCAGAAGAAACGGGCCCCGTGTTTCCTGGTGGGAAGCGATGCACTGCATCAACGCCAACGCGTTGCACACCCTGTTTGACGCTTGGATGGTCAAGCTGGGTGGAGAGAGCATCGGGTACACCGAAACGATCTCGGCCAATAGACAGGACATGACCCCGTATGAGTTCCACAAAACCAGGGCGAGATCGTCGTACATCTCACGCTTCTTTCCCAATTCCAACAATGCCTGTTCCTTGTTTGGCCCGTAGGCAAACTCGGTGATCCACGAGTAGACCATCTTGTCATTCACCGACGAGTTTGGCAGATTGCTGTTATTATTGTTATTGTCATTGCTGTTATTATTGTCTTGCTGCATGTCGGAGTTGGCGTTGGCTGCGTCCGAACCAAGTCTCAGGGGCTGTTTCTGCTGTCCCTGCATCGGATACATCTGTGTATGTCGGGGTATGTGGAATGGCGTCAGCTGTGTCTTGTCTGCCGTCCTGTCCCAGTTGTTCATTGCCCCAAGCCTGCGCCTACCTCTGCAGGGTCAAGTTCATGTCACTGACAGCGGTTTTTGCTCTCGCTGGACTGTAGGCAACGGAAAACTAAAACTCGCACCGGAAAAAAAAAATAGCGCTGCCAGAAAAAAAAAACGTTACGTATTCCCTCTCTGTTTGGAAAGAAGATTAGTATCCATGGTTTACGTCGCAAAATCTATTTTCCTACCCAATGATACATACAGGACGATGCGGAAAGACTGGAACTACGGTGGTTTCACCTGTCAGTCATCTCTCGATTGAAAAGGAGAGAAAAAGGGGGAGAGGATAAAAAAAGAAGAGAAGAGAAAAAGAGAAAAAGATAAGAAAAGTCTGAAGTCATCCCTGAAAAGAAAGAGGTGTGGTTTGGCATAGGGTCGATTCAATCTATAATCGCCCCAATCATTTCAAAACAGAAGCTTCAGGAACAGTGTATCCGTATTTTTGCCTCGTTTCTTCCAAATACTTCCATGTCTCCCCCTTAGGGCCTCTCAACATCACGTCCATTCTCGCATTGTCCCCCTGCGGGTCCTCCTTGTCTCCCAGGTAGATGTCTGTGACGGCTCTGAACCCGAACCTCTCGTATATTGGCAAGTTTCTGATCGCAGAGCTCTCGAGATACGTGATAGAGTTAATAGGATCAATGTACTCTCCAAACGTATGGTTGAACATCTTCCTCACGTTACCCTTGCCTCTGGCGGCCGGAGTGGAGCCCAAGTAGACAAGAGTCCATGTGTTGTGTCCGTCAGGATCGATTTCAGTGATGTTGTGGTAGTAGTCGTGCAATACTTTAAACATGACTCCGAAGATTCTTCTCCGACCCTCCGCACCGGTGTTCCAGGCGAGCTTCGCAAACCCGGACCTTATGAGCGTGAGGTAGTCATCGAGTGAGCCGGAGTCAGGGCGCACCCAGATGGACACCGTTTCGAAAGTGTCCTTGTTCTCGTGGCCGTCTCCTTTGATCGCTAGCACTAAGCCCTTCATGATATGTGCCACCACATACGCCTCGTAATACTGCAGATCGACCTGCTTCTTTCTCTCTGGGTCGTTTTCGAGATGGCGGGACACGTACCGTGCAACTCCGTCGTCGTCAAACGATTCATACAACGTTCTGGCTGCCTTCTTGGCGTCTTTGAAATCAAGTACCACGACTTCTGATTTGCTCATGTTTGCTGTGTTCGGTTGTAGTGCGACTAATTGTTAAGATTATTGACGGAGCAAAGGAAACAGAGAGCTTGGAAGACCCAAACCAGGAAGGTGAAGTAGAAGAAAACAGAGCTGCCCGTCGAAAAGATGTTCAATCAAGAGATAGATATATAAAACCTGCACCTACATCTTCATCTTCATCTCCATCTCCATCTCCATCTCCTTCCCTTGGCTAGGAGCTTCCAGATCGGGCATCACAGTTGGGTTTTCTCCGCGGTGCGGTACAGGGTGCCCCGCGTGCAGTTGCCGAATTGGGTCGGCGCCTGTGCTTCGGCAGGGCCGAAATATCTCCTATCTCTCGGGGCTCCATCTATTCCAGCATGAATAGCATGAATCTTTCTGATTTTGTTTGTGAGCTTTTTCTAGGTCATTAATATTACAAATTAAATTATACTATACCACCGCGGCCTATCTAACTACCTGTTTACCTGTTTACCTACTCATCTACCTGATGGTCATTACCTTCCCCATTTCCTTGCCTGTAGTAGATGTGTTGAAGACATCTTTTGGAGCCTGTGGCTGTTCATCAAACAGTTTCCAGAACTTGAGATTCTCATCGGCTGCAATTGTGGCCAGAATCGTACCGTTTGGCGAGAGCTGGCTGTTGAGAATCCGACTCTCGTGTGCGTCAACTATCACCCCCGTCTTCTGTAGACTTGGATAGCTATAGACGGAGACCTGGTTGTTCGGGAATCCATGCGTGGACACAATTTCCTTACCGATCCCATTGGAGTACCCCCATTGCAAAGAGCTCACCTGGGAGTCCGTTTCAATCGTGTTGATTCGACAGCCAGTGTTGGAATTCCAAAAATGGATTTTTTTACATGCGCTACCTCCTCCCGTTGCCAATAAGCTCAATTGTGTAGGACACCATGAAATAGCCTTTACTGCCGCGTTGTGGGCTGTTTTCGTGAAAACAGGCACCGAGTTTCTACAGTCCCAAATGTTGACCACATTATCGTTGCCGCCACTTGCAAGCTGTAGACCGTCGAGCCTCCATTCTAGTCCACAGACTTCAGCCGTATGGTACTCTAGCCTTGATGTAATGTGATCAGATACCCTCACATCGTTGTTCAAGATCTGACCCATTCGTGATCCTGATGTTAAAATATGATCATTCCAATCCTGGACTGCAATTCTGGAATCACTGCAGTTCATGGTACGTAACTTGGAATTGGCTTCGATATCCCAAATTTCAATATTGCCATTGTCTAGCCCGATCGATAGATAATAATCATCCGGAGACCACCTTATGGATGTCACGATTGAATCACATTCGGCGACTAAATCAACAGAACCAGTGTTGGCATTCCAGCAATAGACAGAAGAGTCCAACGCAATTGCTAGAATGTTGTCATCGGACCATGAGATTAGATTTAAGTAAAAGTCGTCAACAAGTCCTGGTGCATCCAGAACTTTCTCTGGGCATGAGGGTATCTTCTTCATCCTTGCTTGTGCGGCGGATGTTGATATCATTTGTCTTGTTTTGAATTTACATTTCATTGTGTTGGAATTATTTGATGCAACCCTTCTCAAGGAATTTTTACTCTCTGGAGGAACAGGTTGGAACTGTAAAATTCTTTGGCCAACTTCGAGGCCGCGTGCTTCTGCAACAGTATTTTGGTATATCTCGGATGTTTGTGATTCTATGTGATCCGAAGGCATCGCAAAAGAGGGTAGTGATTTTGTTTTCTCAATTGTTAATTTGCCTGAAGTTGTTTGGCGAGAAGGAATAAACCTATCTAAAAATTCGTTTGTATTTGTCCGACGGATTTTTCTTGAAGATCCTGAATTCGAACTTGGCTTATTACTTTTGATTTTGGAAACCTTATTGTTATTGCTATCTTCCATAGTATGTGTACTATGACTAGTAGACCCGTTATCATCGTCGGTTTTCCCGCCTATACCACCATTACTACTGCGGCTGGCATTGCTGCTATTCCCATTGTATTTTTCGGTGAACAGGTCACCGAAAGTGCGGTGTCTCGAGAAGGAATTGTGTGTATAGCTCGGTCTTCTATTGAATGTTTTGCCAGCTGTTTCAGAAGCAGTGGAGGATGGTTTTCCTGCGAAGGTGGAGTTCCAGTCTGAGTTTACCACATAGAAGTTTGGTGAAAGTATTCCCTTGGAGCCTGTGAAAATGGAATTTGTACTTTGATTGACGAGATTAGGACTCATATTTCCAAAGACTGTTCGGTGATATTTCGGAGTCTTCATTGGTGTTTTTTTCACCGGAGAAGAGGACGTCATGATTGGGAGTAGTGAAAATGGAAATGTGCGATTTCTCTTTGCTGTGAGATTGTCAATAGCTAATAGAAAAGGAGAGGAAAAGGACAAGAGAAAGAAGAAAAGAAAACAAAGATCAAAGCAGCTAAGATTAAGGAGAGCAGAAAGTTGACAAAAGCAGAGAAACAGTTAAAAAACCAGAAGGTATGGAATAGCGAAAAAGAATGGGAAGGGAATTAGCAAGAAAAGCAGTCTGGAGAGAGGGGGGCGTGATAGAAAATGACTGAAATGCTGATTACCAAGGTGATGTGTTTGGTTGAGTAGGTCAGAGGTTGGATGTGTAAATGAGCGGATGGAAAAAGCTGCGATTGACTGGTGCAAGCGAGAAGAGTGATGCACGAAGCCGGAGTCGGTTTATAGAGTGAAACTAGCGAGATCCGATTGAATCAAATTCACAGGTAGCCCTTCGACCTTCCACTCTTTCTTGAGATCTTTAGTGTCTATGGTGTGACAGCAGTCCCTGCAGAAGCGAACAGACCGACGTGCCTCCAAAGCAAAGCACAAGACGATCCAAAAAAAGGTGTATTGACCTGTAACACCTTCCATGTCAGTTCCCCCAAGATGTTTACACTTGTCCCGAATAGGGAATTTCCTAAACGGACATATCGACGCGACGGCGACCTCACCGGCGGCGACCGCGAGGATTGTGATGGCGATGGCGACGTAATCGACGCAGACGCAGGACGGCGTCGAATTTTTCTGGCATTGGCGTCGTCCCGGCGTTTCAAGCCCATGCGAAGCCGCCGACCATTCGTTTTCCTTCCTTCGTGCATTTGTTCCCTCGCCAAAGGCGATAGGCACGAACAATAGCCCGGACATACAGTGCGGCGGGGACGCCTAGTCTTGAGACGCCGGGATCTAACACCGGGACTCACCCTGAGAAGCGCATGATGCGGTGTCTGGGCCATCCGGACTGTCTATTGGCTCTTCCACGGTGGGTCTAGGAACTGTTTGCTTACAAATGCGTGATGGATACGGCTCCCACGGCGTCGTGGGGGGGAAGACGGAAGCACAGAGTGAAGCAAGCCCGATATCTGTCCCCGCTACCTCTTGTCGCAGATCCCCACTAGCAGGTGCCGCTCCTTTTAGTGCTAAAAGCACCCATGAGGTATGCAATACATAGCAGGGGGGAAAGAGGAAGTACAGGAAAAAACGGCTTACAGGGGGGCGTGCAGCGGCTAGAGGAAGCGATGATGGGGCAGCGGCAGCGAGAAGGACAGAGCGTGATGTATGCCTCAATCTAGAACACGGCCCAAACGGAGATCTGCTGTCAGAGGACTTGGGTGGGTGTCTCGCCAGGAAATGGTTTCAGTGGTTTCAGTGGTGCCGGTGCCCTCTCTCTTTCTCCGGCCCCGTTTCTGTCCGTCGTCTGTTAACAACACGCTCCGCTGGCTTTCCTGACCTTCCTGACTTTCCTGCCACCACCACGGCCACGGCCACTACCGTGCCGCAGCCGTACCTAGCCGGCAGAAAGCCCGTCTGCCACCAGTGCACGACCAAGCCCCGAACGCGCAGAATTTCGCAGCCCCAAGGTACGCGGCGACGATTCTCCGTCATTGGCCCTGCTTCGCCACGACCACCCACTGGCAGCAACCATCCCACCGCCAATTGCTTCGCTGCAAGTGCCACCGCAGCAACTGCAGCAGCCCCGTCGCATGTAGTCCGCGCAAACTGCCTCCCCTCCCCCTTATACCCTCCCGCCCCCCCCCCGCAGCCACATTTCCTCCTCGAC